>VXAZ01007244.1:864880-947398 GCA_013399875.1 Gymnorhina tibicen
ACACAGGCTGTGAACAAGTACTAGGCGTGCTTTCTGCCTAATTCAGCACACTGCCAGCTGTCAAAAAGCCTTTGGTCTGAAGAATGTTTCCCAGTACTACACTAACAAAAAAATCTAAATAAGGAGCGGTGTGGTTTTTAAAAGTGGCCAAGGTGCCTAAACAGCTGGTAGCTTAAAGTTGTCAGAGTGACATTCCTGCAGCTTGTGAGAAGGGTCCACAGAGGTGGTCACAGAACATGTGACATTGGTATGTTGCCTCTCCTCGACTTGAACCTTAAATGTACCTCTGGGCCCCAGCCAAGTATTTGGTTGTGCCGTGCTACATATTGGACATAAAGTGTGTGCAAGCCAAAAGCATAAGCAAGCCAGGTTAGACAATTTATTGCGGGTTAGTTAACACAAAGTCCTCAGGAAAGGCAAGAGGCAGTAAGAACAGCATTAGGGGAAGTGGGCAGGGTGCACTGCCTTGCAGGCCAGTGGTAAATGACTTTCAAGGTTGCAAGAGAATATGAAGTTGAAGTAGTACCAGTTCATAAGGGCTATGAATCTAAGCGGGAGACTTCTCAGGCGTTTATAAATTGTTCCTGGGCAAAATGATTTACAGTATTTGAGGAAAGGGTGGGCTGTTATGTGACAGAACAGCAACTGCTGGTGGATTGAAACAAAAAAAAAAATATTAAAAGTCTGTAATACAAAAATGTGCAGTGAAACAAAAACATAGCTATCTATCCCTCCTCTATGTGAGGAAAAAGAATCACCATTTTGATTATCGCTCTCTGTTCCTGTAGATAAATCTGGTGCAGAGAAATTCTGGACATAATATTTTGGGTTTAATTTATAAAATTAAGTAGAATTCAAGCTTTAGTTTACATATTTTATGATTTTTTAGTTTAGATTGAGTTCCTCTGAGCTTTATGTGAGGCCAGAGAAGGTATGGGATATGACGGATATAGTAGAGGCATAAAATATATAACAAAGTGGATATTTTTATTCATGTACTTGAGAAATTGAGAAACACTCCTAGAACTATTGCCTGTCATAATGTTTGGTTTTGGTTGGTTGGTTGTTTTTTTTTTATTTTTAAAAAATCATTGTGTTTTATGCTGTGAAGTAAAATGAAACCAACCAGTCTATATTTTCAGGCTTAACCTAACTGGGCAAAGGCTGCAGTTCAATACATTTTGATTTTCAGCGTCAGAAACTCTTATCTCCAAGCTGAACACCTACGAAAAGGACTCTTCCTCTTTTTGCGTGTATCCAAACTCAATATTCAGCCTTGCAGTTGTTTAACTCCTGCAGAAACACAGAAGTGAAGCTCTCTATGATGGGTGGCTGGCCAGCAGTAATCAGCCCTGTCCAGAAATGCCTCCTGCTGCTCTGCTTCTGCCTCATGATTTTACAGATCCCTAATCTGCAGGATCCCTCTTAATCCATCCCTGCTGGCTTTAATTTTTAAGGTTATACCTCAAGTAAAGACCTTGAACTAACTATAGTATTTACAAAGAATATTTTTATACTTCATTCATTGTGACCTACACCATTTGTTCTCTTCTGAAATGTTTCACCTGCCATTAACATTGGGTCTGTTTGGGGCTCTATATAGTGTATACACTCTTCAGTATTGGTGATACTACTGAAAAAGTCTAATTAAGCATGAGGTCCCATTGTTCCAGGCAGGGCAGAAGTGTAATCCTGGCTACAAAGAGTACACAGTGAAAAAATTTGACACATCAAATTAAGGGAAGAATGGAACAGATGTGGAAACACAGAAAAGAGTATATTACTATGTGAGACATGTAATGCTTATTGTACTTGGAAAAAATGGTTGGAATTTCCAGGTTTTTAAGGCATTTTACGTGACTGAATTTATCATCAGTGGATGTCTCTTGTTTTTAGAACTATAATTTATACTCTAAAATCTCAATACTCAAAAGTAATTTAGGGAAGACAAGATCCTATTAGACAGCAGTGACAGTACCGTGTCATTAGGAAGATAAAGAGCAGTGAAAGATTTAAGTATTCAAAACCACAATAAAACATGAGCAGGTGAAGATATGACACTTCACTCCCATCCAGCAAATAGCACTCTATCTTGCTTTCGAAGTGTGAGTAGATTTTTCATGCAAGTTCTTTCATATAGTGTCAGGAAGTGACATGGAAAAAAGTATACATACAAATTCCTGAAAATCACAAAGGGCTAATTGATTTTTTAAAATTATTAGTAGCAGTAGTAGTATTAGTATTTCACTTTTAAGGAAGTGATTTTGTTGTTTTAAACCAGCACGTTCTCCTAAGTAGGGTTTCAGAATGCTCGTGCACGAAGTACAGCAAACTATCCTTGTGTATTTGGAAAATTATCAGATCCAAATTTAACATGTTTTTTTTTGTTTTATCATCACCTCATGCTTTGGAACTTCCAGAGGTCTATAAATGATTGTGTATTAACCCCACAGAAGGTATATATTGGTTACAGTTCTTGGGGTGACAGAACTGTATTTTTTCTCTCTTAAAAATAATTATGTGAGTTGGCAGCAGTGCTGATTGTTCTGACAACAAGGTATTTATCTATTAAATAATCTTGAGTGCTAAAAGACTGTGAAATCAGCCATTTGGGAGGTATTTTTTAAGAGCTTTTCCTGAAAGCAGCAGCACTGAATATATCTATTCTATATCCATTTAATGGCAATAATGTGTTGAGCAAAAGTGATTCTTTTAATCACCAAGATACCTTGGATAGTTCACAAAGCTCTATTTTGGAAATTTTGGAGAAAGGTTAAATATTTTTTTATCTGGAATTACCTCAAAATTATGCCCAACCATTGAAAGATTTTAAGAAGATCTCTTGTGATTTATGTTGCCCTAAAGCTGGAAATCAGGTTTCAGAACATATTTATAAGTAACCTGAAATCATACTTATCAAGAAGTAAAAATTGCAGTTTGTTTGTCTCTTACATGATTGCAAATAAGTAAATATCTGAGGCAGGAGCTCTGATAATTCATAAATTCATTCATAATATTCCTGAAGTTAGTAAGAGTTTCTTGTTTCACTTCTCCAGAACAGATGAACTTGCTTCTGGTGATCTTGAAAGTAAAAAATAAATGAGCTTCATTCATGTTTTTCCATTATTTTGCACTTCTGTTGACACAAGAGACAAATCTGAAGGGAATTCTTCATCCATAAGCAACATGGTTTTGAGAAGTTGCAGTCTGCATCTTCCTCTTTACCGAAGACCAAGTGGTCAAATCACATACTTTGAAGAAGTTGGTTTGATTTTCTTACCTGCCTTTTGAATTTAACATATTTGGAGAGGCTTTCTCATGTGGGTGGCATGGTTTTATTCTGCACAGCATCCAAGGGTTTGGTGTTCATGTTCCATATGACTCAAAATTCAGCAGAGCTGCTTCAGAGTAGTAGATTCTTTTCACTCTTCTTCTGGCAGCTGTAGGCGTTATTTCTTATCTGCATCATTATATGCAAACAGAACATTTATTTGCAATGTGGGATGATATTATTATTGAAATGACATGGTTAAAACTAAAGCCCTGTACTTAAAAACAAATATAAACTTACATACATGGGTAAAAACCACCACTGCATTTGATTTCTCATTGGATTAGTTGATAGTATTTATACTAATAATGTCAATGATGAGTTGTAGTGTATTTTCTAATATAATATCTGGTATATAGTTCTAAGAAGCAATGCTGGAAACCTGATAAGGCAAATATCAGAATATAAGAACTTAGTGTGTACTGTGTTCGCAGTGCTGACATCTTTTTTAACAAGCTCTACTTAAGAATCTGTGCGCACTGTTTTAAATGCAAGTTTCTGACTTTTTTAGTTTTGAAGGTTATAATAAGAGTCAATTGAGTCATCTAAGATCTTTGAAACAACTATTATGAAGTGTGAATCATTTCATCTTCTCTACTGGGGCCCCATGAGTTTATACAGCTGACTGCAGTCCCAAGGAAACTAACACTTCAGCAGAGCATGGCACAGAGCAATGTAGAAATTCCTGCTTTGTATCCAAAATCAGGTTATTCTGTGGTTGTTCCTGGGTTAGTGAGTGTTCCTTCTTCATAGGCATCATGCACCATTGGTACAGCTATGCTGCTGTCCCTTCTGGAGTTAGGTAATACAGGATAAATTTTAGGGTCTTCTATGGCACAAACAGCCACTCTCATGGCTGGCATATTTTGTTTGGTTTCTATGTCTGGTCGGTACAGTCTGGACTGGGCTTCTTTTTACTCTTTGCCTGATAATATATATAAGGAATAAGTCGTAAATTGTACTTTTTGTTCTGTGGTGAATTGCACATGGACTGAGGGAGCAGGAGGCTCCAGGTGAACCCACCAAAGTGTGTTCAGCCTGGAGACCTGAGCAGCACCCGAAGCTTGGGGACTACTGGCACTGACTGCAGATTCATACCTTTACTGGTACATTCTATTGCCAGGCTACCTCATGATAAAACCAGATCAGAATTTAGCATTTTCCTGTCTAAAGCCTGCTGATGAATACTGCTATATGTGAGTGGGGTATTCTTGTTTTTCTGCTGTGAGAGTTAAAAAAAAATTCATCATTGTGTAAACACTGTGAAAGAAAAATTAGCTATCCCATCTGCTTTCCTCTGACTAACATTTCTTCCATCACATGTTTAACACTAAGCCTCTCTGACGGAATTAAAAATAGATGGCTACAGAGGAGCCCACATCTATTAATTGACATTCAGTCTTTGAAAATTACAACCATAAAATCACTGGAGTAACAGACCCAACCAGGCATTTATACGAGTGAGATTTTCGTTAAAAGGCACCAGTTGCACTCTTTTTGTATTTTATTGTTTTGGCACAATTCTGTTGGGAAGTTTAAATATGAAGATAAATTGCTGGGTCTTACATAAACTGGGAAGGAGAAAAGGGTTGATTTTAATCCCTCAGGAAAGTGAAAAGTGGAAGGGTTAATTTTTTCTGAGTCTCTTACCAGCCCATCATTGCAATATCTGATCACCCCAGAATCACTGTTCTAGTGACAGTGAATAATTTATCTGCTTGTTTGGCAGCAAGATACAAAAGTGGAAGAGGAAAACCATTCCACTCTGAGCTTGTCACAGCCTAAAGGGTTATCTTGTCTGTGAGTGTGTAGAGATCACAATTCTGGCTTTGTAGGACATGGCATGGAGGCTTTATCCTTTAAATCTTGACTTGTAGTCTTGTAGTGGAAATGCTTTTAGTAATTAAGACAGAAGTAAAAGAGAGATGATCTTGCAGGGTCACAGTGGAGGACAGGAGACAGGCAGCTTTAATGCTTGAGTGATAACTAAACTTGCACTGGAATGTCATGCACTTAATTTCTTTTTTTTTTTTTTAATAACAATTCAGTAGTTTCTAGCAGGATTTCAAGTGTATCAAAACTCTTGAACAGCAAACCCAAACTATGAGCATAGCTCTATGATTCTATGGAACTGTAGAAGCTGCAAAACCACATAAACTCTCTTAAACAAATTTGCATGTAAAATGTTTTATTTTCAGTTTTACTGAAATGATGGTTGAAACAGCGTATGTTTGCAAAACAGATTTACATGAAATCGTAACTGTGATTCCTTAAAATTCCTGCATTATTGTAGAAACACTGGGTCATTTCTCTCACTATAAACTCTTGGACTACTCAGTATTTGCAACATAGGGTCAAAAAATGTATTGAATTTTTTTTTCTTTAGATGCTTATCATTAAACCCATCATTGTATTTGAAACAGCTGAATAAGTAAAACAATAAGCCTGTTAAAATTGCATCAGAAGAGGCAGAACTGTTGACAAAAAGAGTGGGATTCTGAGCTGGAAAAGACAATTCTTCTGTTAAGTATGGTAACATGACAGTCATAGCTAAGACTATCAAAGGAATGCATGTATTGATATATTGATGTATCTTTGTTCCACAACTAATGTCATGTTAATTTTTAAAGCCACTACCCTTCTGACTCATATATTTTTAACCATGTCTTCTGCCAGTGTTAATCATGCATTCCTTTGATGCACACAAGTACATAAGCCAAGGATTGTCTGGAGAGAGTGTTAGTTAATACACATATGGTCAAATTCTTCATAGCTTTGCCTTTCCCTATTGCTGAAAAATAATACAGTGTATTCAAACCATGACTTACTCAATTTCAATATTAAGTTGAAATGCAAAGTATTGACTAAATGTCACCATTTTGGTAACCAACTCTGCCTGAGCTTATTTCCTGTGAATACTGTACAATTTTAAGTAACGTTTCTAACTCCAAAAATTGTAGTGTTCCATTTTAATTAATGTCATGAACGCTCGTGAACCAAAATGAAAGCAACAAAGAAATGGAAAAAAATCAGGAATTAATCGTACTTTGAAGTCACATGGAAGGATGGATGGATGGATGGATGGATGGATGGATGATGGATGGATGGATGGATGGAAGAAAAAATTCACAGGGCATCCTAACAAAACACCTCTTCCATATCCATAAATGATTAGGGAGATACATCTTAAAATCAGTGAAGTAACTGCTAACTCAAGATAGTTTTTAGTTACAAGGGATACTTCATTGCACTGTACTCTTCCTGTTGATACCAGTAAGATTAACTTCAAAAGTCAGCTCTTCAGGCCTGTAGAGAACTGTCACCCTTGGAGATATTTTCTTACAATCGGAGGCAACTTACCAGGGAAACGCTTGTATTTGCATATGCAAATTTTGGAATGTGAATATCCCTTTGGCACTTCTGGCTTTCCACTTTTGGGAACATCATGGTATGGGTTTCCCATTGCATCCACTGCGAACTGAAACTGGAAGAGAATTGTCTCTGATTCCCTTCCTCCTTCCCCCTACCAAGTGCATGAGCTGTCTTCATTGCTTATAAGATTCTCCTTTTAAGACATCACCATGAGTGTGCTTAACCAGGGTGATGTTGCACATTGTTAACTGCTGGTATGTGCAAGCTGATGCAACCTAGTTTAGATCACAGTGAAATAAAAAGTTTATTGAATCATTTCAAGTAGTATGAAGTTGAATTACTTTCTGTTCTCCAGAGGCTAGGAGCTGGCAGTCAATCTGCAATATCTCTTTTGGTGAATTTACTGTCATCTGCATATTTGCAATTATAACTGCTTTCAGCAGTATCTTAATACCTATGAGACATACTTTCTTTTGTGCTTTCTGTGGAATTGTGATATTGCAGGTTACATTAAAATTAGCCTTTTAATTTCATTTGCAACTGAAATACACAACATCTTGGTAGAAGGATTTACTACTGGGGGGGGGGTGGTTGATGTTTCCAAGCTGCAATAAATTTCCTACAGTTAAAACCTATCACATATTCCTTACACACTCTGAGGAAAATATTGCAGTCACCGGTGCTTTGGAGAAGGTTTAGACATTCTCTTGGTATCTGAATGTATCCTTTTAGTTACCAACTCATTTTTATTTTGGAATGGAAACTCAGCTAAGCTTCCGTCTGTTGGGGATGTGGTGGGTCTCCAGCACAGGAAGGACATGGACCTGTTGGAGTGAGTTCAGAGGAGGCCACCAAGATGATTAGAGGGGTGCAGCACCTCTCCTGTGCTGAAAGGCTAAAAGAATTGGGATTGTTAAGGCTGGAGAAGAGAAGGCTTCAGGGTGACCTAATTGCGGCCTTCCAGTACCTGAAGGGAGCCTACAGGAAATATGGAGAGAGACTTTTTACAAGAGCATGTACAGGAAAGGACAAGGGGGCATGGCTTCCAGCTGAAAGACAGCAGGTTTAGATTGGATACTAGGAAGAAATTCTTTACTGTGAGGGTGGTGAGGCACTGGAACAGATTGCACGGATCATTTGCAGATGCCTCCTTCCTTGAAGTGTTGAAGGCCATATTGGATGGAGTTCTGAGCAACATGGTCCAGTGGAAGGTGTCCTTGCCCATTGAGGAGTGTTGAAACTAGATGATCTTTAAAGTTCCTTCCAACCCAACCCATTACATGATTCTATGATCTTCAGCACCAACCAGGAAGTCCACTGTATTTAGCACCTGCTAAAATTTTCTTTCCCCTTGCTTGCCAGTGATGAGTGAGAATGCTGAGAAAACAGCTTGTCAAAGCAAAGTATTGTGTTTCGCCAAGAAAAAATGCAATTAAATAACAAAATACCTTGTCTATACTTGTCATTCCTTAGGAAGAAAGGCTAGTGTTTTTTTGGCTAAGAGAGAGGACAATGCTACATTCACACCATCTAATTTTAGATAATCCACTCAAATATTGAGTAGCCTTTGAAGGAACCTGTCTTTCTCTCGCAAGGGTCAGGAATCTTGAGCTTTTAACTTCAAGTACTCTGAAATACATTTGAATTAGATAAGGTGTGCAAATCATTCACCTTCTTCTTTCTTGGTACAGATTCTCTATCGTAGAACTCTTGGTACAGAATTCTCTGTCATAGATAGATAGATGTCTATCTCTCCATTTCTTCTCTGTAGGACTGGTCTTCTAACTGATCAGGGTTCTTTGAGCTGCCCTTTCTCAACTCTTAGAAACCTTGCCCTACTAACAAAGCTAAGATCTTCATTACGTCATGATGGCTGGCTGTATGTTTTATGGGGACTATTCTGGGACCTACTAGCTCATACCTTTCTTCTCCCTTTCTCGTTATATTTTATGAACACCTTCTAGATTATAAAAGTAATACTTGAAGGACACATAACGTACAGGTGTAATCACATGACAGGTTGTTACACTTGCCAACTTTTCAGTGATGATAAGATGTAAAATTTTGATTTTTAGTATTCTTTGTTTTTAAGACCCCAGATAATGTTAAACAATTCTATTTTTTATTAAAATTACAAAATGTTATTAGTAGTGTTGTCGATCCTCATGGTTTAAATTTGGATTTTTTGCACTAATCAACAAAATACCTCTGTTTTGCAAACTAGGTTCTGTATTTTTTGTATATGCATTTGTCTATATCTGCAGTTTGATGTACTCAAAAAGATGGCTTTTGTCTGGATCTGGAGTCTTTCATGTTGCTGTAGAGGTGAGACAGAAATAAATATAGCCAATATTTATCCAGTGATGCTTTGATGTTAATTCCTTTGGCTCTTTGAATAAGTGTTGCCAGGGTAGTATTTTATTCTTCTTATTACATTCTTTTCATTGTAGTCAGTGAAGTCTGTGCTCTTGAATTTAGTGTTCTAAGCTGTGCTGTTGTCTCAGTTTTATATGGGCATGATAATTATTGTTACACTTGAAAAGCGTGTTCTTGGCTAGGTAAAATATCTTTATGCAGAGAAGCAAGATCATAGGTGTCAGGAAACCTTTTCTTTCCTGGACCACTCCTTGGTCCCTGCTGCAGCATCAGGGACTAGTAGCAGCACAGCAAAGAAATCTGGGGTCAAGGATGTACCCAGCTGTCTTGCTCATTTTCCTCAAGTTGTCTGATATACACAACTTCAAGCACCTTTGTCATTATTTTCAACAGATTTTCCACATCATGTTCTGTTTATTTTCATTAAAAAGACAAAACTCTTCCAAAATACTCTGTAAGGAAATTGGGTCTGATTTATGCTTCAAGTAGCTGAAGGGAATGTTGCATATGGAGAAAATAAACAAAAAAAAGTTCCCAAAGCTTATTTTCTTCTTGGAGCATTTTAAATTCAGGCTTTCAGTCAGTATGATATTGAGTTTTAAACCAGTGTAAAAGTGACAGTTTAAAAGAGTTTTAAAAAGCTTTTGTGGATAAAAATGCTGGTTTAATACATAAAGACACACAGTCCTGTCTGCTTCCTTCACTTGCAAAGTTTTATGTTTAATTTAAATCAAAATTGTTTCAGTTCTTGCCTTTACAATTAAAATTTAATTTCATTTTTGAATGTGCTCTTCTTAATAGTGTTTCTCATGAAAATTTTTGTGGAAAGACTGGTTTGTCTACCTCTGGAACTTAGGCAAGTTGTCAAATGTAGAAATCTACATTTGAACTATTTACTGGAGAGGAATAACCAGGTTTTTGTGCATTTCATCCCAAGACAGTGTTGAGGAACACATTCAGAGCAGGTAGCTTGATGTGCAGGTGCAGTGTGAGCTGCAGGTTGGGCTCTGGGTGCCTGAAGACTGAGGCAGGGGGCTGTGAACTGCCAACCCCTTGCATCACAAAGGGCCTTGGGGACTTGTGGGCCAGGGGATGGACACTCAAGAGACAAGGCAGGAACCCACAACCCCCAGACTTTGCCCCGCTTGGACTGTTAGGGTATAAAATCACAGGGGATCCTTTGCTTGGGGTCCCTCCTCAGAGGCACCAGGTCAAAAAGTTATTTTGTTATTTAGTTATTGCACCAAGATTAAATTATTTAAAGGATCCAGACATGATTTCCCTGTCCTGATGCAATGCAAAGAGGTGAAACTATATCCAAGGTCTAATGCAAATAATAGTTTTCAATCTCACAGATGCACTAATGTTCAGATTCTCTCAGGAGATGGCAAAAAATGAGGCTTCTGTTCAGGCTCTTCCTCACTTACAGCTTCTTATTTATTTTCTGTGTAAGTGCCTTCACCTCCTCTCTGCTGATATCCTCCACCTTTGGGCAGTCTTTCCAAGGTGTGGTTTTGCTGACTGCATCTGCCACTGCTCGTTTTTCAGATGACATTAATGTGAAGCTGAACTGATTTCTGACATCTGGTTGTTGCCCAAAGCATTATGAACAGCCAAGAAAAAGACCAAAATTTTGTTAATTTGTGTTTTCTGCTGCTTGGCAGCATCCTAATCACTCTCAGTTCCTGAAACTGTGTGTAAATTGGGAATGTATCACTGTACTGCTGTATGTTTGTTTGGTATTTGGGTGTTTTTTGGTATCTCAAAAACCTGGGAGGGAGATATTTAAATGCAAAGAAACATAGTGCTCCTGAAGTATGTGAATTAGGCTTCTATACTCACATGAAAAAGCAAATGAAGCAAAAGCAGCGAAATGCTTGGAAACAATGTACACGTATCCCAGCTTCTTCATAGAAGAAATATTCTCAGAGCTATACTTGCACAGTGCCTAGCAAAGCTAGTGGCAAGCTATAATATTGATTATTTTAAACGATAATTGCTTTAAGTCAGTAGGAATTCATGTGATAGCCTTGACCTGTTCAGGACCTGCAAAGTGCTGTACAGTGAGACGGACTGCTTGGAAGCTGACCCAACAGAGTAGCATTACATCCCCGAGGAATGAGCACTATTTAGGCCTGTCCCACATGTATCTTCAAGAGCAAGCTGATTTTTTTCAGCAATGTCTTGTTGAGAAGGATAAACACTTCAAAGAAAAAAATCAAACTAAGAACAGTTCCACCAAAATGCTTTGCAGACTGTGGATATCTATGTATCTGTTCATGTTTTCCTCTGAGGGGACAGACTATGAAAAAACTGTGTGTGACAGTGTTAGCCATATTTGCTGGGCCTGTGAAATGAGGTTATAGTTATAAATGAGGTACCAGTTGCTCCTTTTTGTTTGCTCACAGTCATACAGAATATCTATGTTCCAGAGTCCTCCACAGCCCAGGCAGAGCAGAATGGCTCTCAGGTGCAGCATTCTGCAGTCACCCAAGGGCACATTTCCTTCTCCTCACCTGCTTCCAGGTGATCAGAGGGCAGACTGTCCCTCTGAAGGAAACTGGACATGCCAGCTCATGCCTTCAGGAAAATGAGGGAAATACGCATCACTGCTAAATAAGTGATTCACTGCCTTGCTTTTTTCCTTATGTAGAAATCTGAGGAGTGGAACAAGAACAGATTTTGAATAGGCTTCACCTGGCCTTTATGGGGCAATCAAAGTTGTATGTGGCTGTAGAGAATTATTTAGGCATGGTTTTGGCTTTGCTGTCTGCTGTAGTCACACAGTAAGAATGAGACTACAGGACACAAAGTTTTCAAATTAGAACAAGTATGATTCACTGTGTTTTGAATGTGTTTCCAGAATTTTGACTTTGTTTTGTCTTTAACAAAATTCTGATAGTCCCTGTGATCCATGTTCTGTTTCTGAGATTTCTCTCTTTCACAAAATGTGTGAGATTTCTGAAAGGTGTATAGGCTCCTCAGGTGTGCTCAAGTTCCATCTAACCTGGATCTGTCAGCAGGTCTGTTCTCCAGGGACTGTGCACAGTTTAGCATCAGTCTTAACACACCTTCCTAAACCGTGCTTGTCTTTTTGCATGTAAAAAAGGGCAGCATGTATATGTGTGTGAACTGCTGTATCTTCCTTCCCCACAGCCTGGAGAAGAGAAATTAGTACTGTAGGCTGGGGGCAGGTCTGGTAGCTGGTTGATTATAGGAGCAGGATTTCAGGGAGCACGGGAAAACACTGTAGGTGTCTTTGGTTGTTGATTTATTTTTTCTTTTATTTCCTTCCTTCCTTCCTTCCTTCCTTCCTTCCTTCCTTCCTTCCTTCCTTCTTTCCTTCCTTCCTCATTTCCATGCCAGTCATCAATAAAATGACTTGGAATTAAACCTGAAATTTAAGTATCAGACAGTTCATGCTTCATTAGACAGAACACAGGAGTAGTCAGCATGATTTCCACAGACCTAGTTCAAAAACCAATGGCTATAACATTGTCCAGGGTAATCCAGAAAAATGTGTATTGTATTCCATATTTGTGCGATGCTCATATAGTTTCATACTTTTACACAATATTGAATTTCAAAAAGGACATTGAGATGCTGGAGCATTTTCAGAGATGGACAATAAAGCTGTCAAAGAATCTGAAGCACAAGTCTGATGAGGGAGCTGCAGTTGTTTAGCTTAGGCAAAAGGAAGCTCAGGGGGTAACTTACCTCTCTCTACAGCTATCTGAAGGGAGGTTATAGCCAGGTGGGGTCCATCTCTTCTGCCATGACTCAAGTGAAAGGATGAGAGAAAAAGGCCTTAAGTTGCCATTCCTGGGGAGGTTCAAATTAGATATTAGAAGAATTTTAATTTAATTAGAAGAGTGGTTAGGCATTGGAATAGTTTGCCCAGGAAGGTGGTGGAGTCACTGTCATTGCAAGTGCTCAAGAGATGTCTGGATGTGACATTTGGGGATATGGTTTAGGGGTGATTGTGGTGGTCATGGATTGATTTTGAAAGTGTCTTTCAACCTTCATGATACTGTGATTCTGTGAAATAAGCATTTTCTGCACTTGTAATAAAAAAACCCCCGAACTTATAGTCTGAAAAAACTTTATGTGGAGGAAATTCTGACAATTAGGAAGGAAAGGCAAGGAAATATTTTTCTTTTTTGAGTGAGAACTATTCAGACAGTTCCTTTCTAGAGTCTTTTTATTAACTAAATTTTTAATGATGGAATACATGCCTGAATTATTTCTGTGCCTTGGTACAGCACAAAGGCATGATCTTGAGATGTTTAATGGCTATATGAACTCCAACTCTGCTTCTGTGATCACTGTTCTGAATCTTTATTCACTGTAATAAGCATCTCCTATGAGAATAGTGTAAACATTTTAAAATGTAAATGTAAGATTTAATTTTAACTGTGGTGATTTTATTGAAATATTTTTAAATGGATTAACCAAAGAATAATAAGAAATTTCAGCTGATTTGATAAAGGTAAACACATATATTTGAATCTTATTTTCTCTTTAAAATGCTCACTTAATGAGGTATTAGCTTACCTTGTTTTGTCATGTAACAATACTGTGGCAAGACTAGTATACAGACTGCGAGGTCTGTCTTTCTACATATTAGGCTTTAAGAAACAGATCTTGCCAGTTTTTGTGTGTAGATTTCACTGTGCAGTGATAGGAAGTTCCCTGTAGTTCAGTGGGAGTGCTCCCATAGACAAAGAGTGTACAGGTCAACATAAATACCAGAGAGTTGATATGGATGGCTTATAAGTGGGTTTTATTACTTCTTTTTTATTTTTTTTTACTGCATCATCAAACATATAACATTTTTTTATGCATAGTGTGTGCATACATATGTACAAATATTGCTCTAAGGGAGACTTTTTTTATTTCTGAGAGCAAGATTATAAATATTTTCTAGTAAGTAGGTTTCACTTGTCAGAAATCTACATTATAGAAGTCAAAAAGAGCTGGGAAAGATTCTGCCCTGGTTTATTCAATGTAATAACAAATTAAGTTTATTCAGTGAGTATCTTTGAATTTTTCAGCAGGTTTCGATACCACTGATTATAAAACCTGACTTTCTTGTGTATTCCCTGTCCTTATTTTGGATGTGGCCTTGAAATTAGAGCTGTACTGCTCGTATCGTAACTGAGTGCAGGATTTCCTGCTTTACCAGAGCTTTGACTGAGGACTTGCTAAGAAGGTTTGGATTATAATGATATTGGTGCTTAGGAAAATATGTTCTGTTTCATGTGACCTGGATAGCAAGATCACTTGTAAGGCCAGTATAATTAACTAGTTAAAAATGCAATTGCTACATGTTGTAAGGTTAGGAATATCAGTGTCGGAATTCATGAATTTTCACCTACTTCTCATAGGTTAATTTAGAGAATTAGCTAAAACTCCACTTAATTGTATTCCTTCCACAGAAACTTGAAATTATAGTCTCATATACCCTTTGTCACAATTTCCATCTGGCTGTGAAAGGCAGGCCAGTTTGGTGCATGTGCGTGCCATTATTTGTGATTATTGTCTCACATGGTCTTGGGAACTCCAGGAGGTGTAGGGTGGCTGTGTGTGCATCTAGAGGGCATTTCGTAGGTGATGCATTTTCTGAATATGTTTTCAGATGTGTCACAGCCTCAGACAAGGCTCTTCTATGTGGAAATACAAAAGAAAGATGGAAAGGAGACTGGAAACATTTCTATCAGTAGGATACAGCTTGAGGATCTGTCCCCCTGCATGTGGTTTACAGCGAACAGTAGCTGAAGTGTTCATCCCAAGCAAGAATTTATGCATATTCCAGAGATTCATTTTCAGAATTTTGTCTCCCTGTTAACCCTGTTTTCTCCTCTGGTAAACATTTTCCAAAGGAGAAAGCCCAGACTGTAACAGGAAATGTCATTAATATTAGTTCTAATAGGTTGTAGTTACTAAGGTGTGACGTGCTAAATTGATCCTATACTATTAGATGCATTCCTGAATGGAATAAATATTTTATCAATGTGCACAAATGGGAATTGCTGCATTATTTACAATGCATAACTCTTTCATAGATTTTTGTATCTCAAATGATTGCCAGTAAAATCTTCATGACGATATGATGCACTTGCCTCAACATACTTCGTTTGAAGAAAAACAATTTTAGAATTAATGCACAAATTTTATACTTTTTATTGAACATTTTTCTTTCATTTTTCTTATACTTGACACTTTAGATATTAAAAGTCCAGTTGGATAGGAAACTACTATGGCTATAAGGAAATAGCCTTACAGCATTGAAGTATCAGGGATCACTCATTTCCAACTATTAAGTTTCCCGCAGTAGGCCTGAAGAGTCAAAATACTGGACTTTAACCCCATCAGCTGCTAGAATTGAATTCAACAGAATTCATTTTATACCTTTTGTCACTAGGTCTTTCATCACAGTTTTACAAGGGGAAAGAGGGGGCAAACTGTTTACAAGATAATTTGAAAAATTATGATAAAGTTACTTAGAGAATATTGCTGTTAAAAGTGATGAAAAGCAAGAATAAATTAGTTAACAGAGCTCAGATGCAGCAGTCAAAAGTATACAGTAGATCTACCCTTTTAAACGTAAGTGCAAAATTATCAGAAAAAATCATAAATCAGACATATGGAAATTAAAATGTGCAAAAATTTGTGAATTGTTTACACATTAATCCATATGCATTTGTTTCAACATTTTTTTAGTAGTTGTATATATATATATATATATACAGAGATGTAATTTATGAACCATTGAATCATGATGCATGAGACTGAATGCATAAAATTTATAATGTGTGTGTGTTTACTTGTGCTGAAGTATTGTTTATTTAAAACAGTGCCATGCTGACATAATGTGTACTGTGTTTTCCTTAAAAAGTTCTGGAGCTACTACAGTGGTGTTATAGATACATCTGAACATGATACATGAATTGAACATGAAGTTGCTTTGCATGGAAATTATCTTTTCAAAAGTAGCTGCTCTGTATGAAGTGAAATATCCTTTAAGTAAAAAGAATAGCATTATAAAAATGTTTTCAAATACTTAAGGCTGTAAATCTAAAGAAGGGAAATCTGAAAGAAACAAGTTAAGAACTTGTCAGCATAGAGGGAGAGTTTTGCTCTAAACACAAGATTTAATTTTTTTTATATGATTGCATAATTGTCCTTTAAAAGACTGAAAGTTTAAAAGTATTTCAAGTATTTAAAAACTGTTATAAATCAAAATGAGATGATCATTGGAAAGATGTGATTGGACACATTGGAAAGATGGACATGGATACATGCCTGTGGCTGTTGTTAAATATATTGATAATGTGTACATTTTTTTTACTTCAAAAGTAAGCTGTAATATACAGTCAGGTTTAACTTCCTCAAATTATAATAGTAAATTCATAATAAAACACATCTTACAATATGTTGTGTTTTCCAAATGTTATGATCTAATCAAAATACTTGAATCCAAAAATAATGTAATTTTGTCTAAATACTAGGTTTACTCTATTGAGTTGGTAAATAGTCACAGAAATAAAGCTAGGTCACTATTTACTTTGAGAAATGATAATGCTCAACTACAATTAGCATGAACATTGTATGTATTGTTACATATGCTCTCAGCAGTGGAAATAAATTGTTTAAAAGTTTAGTCTAGAACTGTTGGGTTTTTTACATCTGGAACTTTTTGAAAATTTCTGCTCTTAATTTCTTCTGAAGTAAATTTTGGAATCTGAAGAAATATGATGGTCAGATTGCCTACTAGTCAAGATCTGTCTAAAAAAGAATGTTATATGTTGGAGTCTGCAGAAATAAACTAGAAAGTGATAAAAAGGAGGAAAAATTGCATTTTATGCTAAAATACATTCTTCAGAAGCTGAAGGGACTTCCAGATTTTTTAAGTGCGCATTTCCTACTATTTTTCTACTCTTAAAATTGTTTGATGGAAGAAGGAAGTCTGAGGCAGCATGAAAAAATTATCAATTTATTAGGTAAATTGCACCTAATAATTTAATAGGTTTATTTATTTTGATGTCTTTCCATAAGATGCTTTAATATGGGGGAGAAGATCCTGCTTTCTTCAAACCTCACAAACAGGTAAACATCTTGCTTTTTGTAGAGACCTCAGGTAAAAGTCAGCCATGGAGCTGTGATTATTTCTCCATGGTTATCAGATAGTTTGTCAGTGCTTCAGAGACCACTTCTGTGAACACAGTGCAGAACACCAAAGCAATTTACTATTTGGTTGTTCTCAGTACCTCATGAGCCAGAAGATGTAACAATACCTTCAATTTCTTTATGTGAATTTCAGTTGAGCCACATTAGTGTTCTCTTAGATAAGCTTGTTTGAATGATAGCATTCATCTGTTTAGTATGGTGTAATTTAAATATACTGCAGTACTGTACAAAATTCTGTTCCATTCAGCAGAATCTCTGTTGCCCCCTTTTGCAGATGACGGTTGCTGCTGGTACGAGCATTGAGAATAACATTCAAAGGACCATATCCTGCCCTAATGTATGTTCAAAATATCTTGGTTTTTTGCGTTATTTAAATGTGAAGCCTCCTTATGTGAATTTGATATTTTGTTGCCCACAGAAGCTTGTGCATCTTGAGGTTACTTCACATTATATTTTTCAGGGTCAATGAATATTGTACTACAAGTGAGGTTTCAGCCTATCAAGATTGCCAAATTGCTGTAATTTCTTTCTATACAGGTTGATGGTGCAGCTAAATA
Organism: Gymnorhina tibicen; assembly: GCA_013399875.1. Taxonomy (NCBI): domain Eukaryota; kingdom Metazoa; phylum Chordata; class Aves; order Passeriformes; family Artamidae; genus Gymnorhina; species Gymnorhina tibicen. The sequence goes on from VXAZ01007244.1 coordinate 882,707, forward strand.
AAGATGATGATCATATATTCATAGTTGCTTCTGCATTTACCTTGCTTCCCAGCCAGCTCAATGCTCCTGTCAGTTGAAATCAGTAGAACAGCAATAGACAAAATGAGGATAGCAACAAGAGGCTATATTTATTCTACTTAACCTTGTTCTAAATTGCGTTTTGATATGAAGATGTGTAATAATAAATGTGGAAGGAAGGTAATTTCATTTTTCTTGCTTAGGCAAATTAAAATAGAAGGAGGGAAGAGTTATTATTGCTTACGGAAGGTAGAATAAGTGATATATCTGGTTAAGAAAAGAAGCAAATTATTCACTTGTAGTATAATAGGTCATTTGTCTTTTTAAACCAAAACTATTCAGATAATGGAAGGTTGTTGGGCCAAACTTGAACTCTTATACATTAATGGGGAAACATTAATGAAAACTGGTATGTTCTCTCAAGAAAATACTGTGCCTCTGCATTTTATAGAAGCTATTTTTTATCATGTAATGTGTTTAATAATTTATTTTTCAACTAAAGCTTATCATATTTATAGGGGAACTGGCAGACAGAATTCTGAATAAACATTTCCAACCCCTTGTGTTCTTTGAAGATATAGCAAATAATCAAAGAACAAGCACAATCTAGTTAAAGTAACTAATATCTAAAAGAGAAAATACTGTGATTTAATATTGGTAAGAGGTGAATTTTTCCTCCCCATCTGGGAAAATAATCTCAAACCAGTCTTTTTTCTAGAAAGTTTGTGCTCTTAAGGGAACACAGAGAAATTCTTTTCACTGCATTCTTAGAAGATACTACATCTGACCATCTGAATCATTGTGGATTTCTGCATACATTCCTGGAATAGTTCAATATTATAAATTCTTGGCTATGATTTGTACTGTTTGATTCCATTTTCAGACTTGCTTCTATGCAAAGGAAAAACACTTCCTCAATACATAGTGTATGATTAATCTCCAATCTCTTCTGGATCTTCAACATGACTTTTAACTTCTCCAGTGCAATTTTTGTATTCTAGTCTACAAATAGTACCGTTTGTAATGGAAGCTAGTAATATGAAACATAATAATATGGCAGAAATGATAAACATGGAAAATGCACTATTTCCAATTTAGTTATAGAAGTCCATGGTATTACTTCAAAATCATTTGTGATCTTTTAGTTTTCTTTGAGAAACCTGGTCTGATGGAAGGTGCCCCTGCCCATGGCAGGAGGTTAGAACTAGATTATCTTTAAGGTCCTTTCCAACCCAAAACATTATATTATTCTATGATTTTTGAATTTATAATTAATAATGACCAGAATTTCTGTTAAATCCTGTTCAGAGATAGAATATAATCCATATCAACATTTACGTGTTGTCCAAATGCTCTTGAGCAAGAGCAAAAAGTGGAAATCTGCACTCAGCCTTTCACCCAGCATCTTGCAGGGAGGACAGGAAGGGAAGCCAGTTCTACTCTACAAGTACAAAATTAAGCAAATAATTTATTTTATTCCGTTCAATGCCAACCCCACAATTACCTGTGTGAACCATAGTTTTAATGGTGGGCATTAAGGCTGTCAAATCTGCAGCTGAAACTGTTTGAATGCATGGTAAATTTTCAATTATTGGGCTACATTACTTTGAAATGTTTCTTGTAAGTACTGTGAATTGCACAACTTTGTATTTCTGCCTATTGTAAAAGGGATAACTACAGAGGATGGCCTCAAAACCATAAAATTTTTCAGTCAGTGTATATTGCATCGGTTCAACATTTTAATTACATGGCATTAGTAATAAGTTGTAATTAATCATAAACCTCAGTTATTTAGTCAAAAAGGCACGATACATTTGGTTTGGCTTTTCTGTCTCTTTATCTCAGACCGAAAATATATTTCTAGAACTACTCACCTAGAAGCAGTGTTTGAAATGCTAAAACCATAAAGAAAACATAGAATAGATTGTTCATGAGACAAATACGCTAAAATATTAAAAAAGGCTTTCTTAAGCCTGAGTAACATCTCTTAATGTGATTAATAACAAATGTAAGCAGGTTTTTAGATGTAAAGGTTGTATAGTATGTCATTTTGCTTAATGGAAACACACTGTAAGGCTTGCAATAAAGCTGAAACTCAGGAAGAAATTGCTATATATTCAAAATTGACAATTCAGATGTTATGGTAATTTTGAAGGTACAACTTCGTGAAGAGATTCCCACATACCAAAAGTTCTAATTAGTATGCTATTGCCCTGTGAAGTTTACACTTTCATAATTATAGGCTTCAATTTACCTTTATTCCCACATAAACTTTCTATTTTCTACCTCTCATTATTATCAACTGTTCATGCAGCAGAAGCTGAGGGAAGAAATGGATAATATATACAATAATAAGAATGCTTTGCTGATTATTTGTTTCTGTATTGTTTAGTAGTATATTAACTGCTAGGTTTGCTATCTTTCATGCAAGATATCCCAAATCATGATTCTATCTATCTATCTATTTATCCATCTATCTATCTATCTATCTATCTATCTATCTATCTATTTATCTATCTGTGTTCTTGAACAGATTGGTCTTTAAACAACACTCCAATTGCTGTATACTTTGTAAACATCATTGCTTGATAAGAATATCTGTAGATGTAAGCTTAAAGTACACATACATTATAAAATGGCTGGATGAACATTACTGGTGGATGTAGAGTCACTTAGACAGGACAGTCTATCATATCTCAATGCCATTACATGATGACAGGAAGCAGTGCAAAGACAAAGACAGGACACTTTGTATGCAGATCCAGTTGCTGTGGCTGCATGACCTTGAGCTTCTGCAAAATTGCAGCATTTATGCTTCTTTTCTTTACTGCTCTTTAAGGTCCACAGTGAAAATCTAAACAGCAAAATACAAAAGAAAATGGTGACAGATATTAAACATGCTGTGTTTCTTCATTCAAAACAGAACTTGAATCTATGTTCTTGTAAAAAAAATTGAGCAAATCATAAATGAAAACATACTTCACTGCATATAACTGAAAACTATTTAATTTTAATGAAGTGCAAACACAATGCCGTTGTTATTGAACCATCAGTTGTAGCACTCCTCTTTCATGGAAAAGCCACATTTGTTTTGTCTAAAGGGATACATACGTTTAGGAATTCTTTGAGCTAATCAGAAGTTTCAGAGTAAGTACTCTGAAATGCCAGGTCGTTTTAATTCCAGCATATGTGATTCAGACTGTTTTCTTTGGGTAAATTCTTTTATTAATTGTGAAGCTTAATGTGCTTAAATTTTTAACATAAATTTTTTTATTATTATTTTATGGCTTTAGACAAGATATAGAGCACATCTATAGACATCTTCTATGGGAGCTCTGCAGGAAAACAGCAATTTGTTTATATTTTGTCAGATTCAGCAGTTACCCAGCATCTTATAAAATTGCTGGTTTTCATTCATCAGCAATCTTAGTTCTTTATGCTATTTCAAAAGATGTTTTGAGAGGGTTATCATAAGGAGGGCGCAGAGGGTGAAAGCTTTGGTAATATACAGATGCCTTAAAATATCAGCATATTTACTTCTCTCCGATATGAAAATAAAACTGTACTTCCAAGGTCTTTTTAATCAAAGATTAAATCCTGCTTTTTTTAATAAATTTGTTCATGTAGTAAGCTGAGCATGTCTTTTCCTTAAATTGAAGCCAAATGCCTTTATTCTGAAGTAGAGATTATTTATTTCTATGTTGAGAACATTTCTGAGATCAAAAGGAAAAAGTACTCCAGAACTGCTGCAGATAGGAAGAAAAAGTCAGAAGCCAAAACATAATTACAGGCCTCCAACCTTTCTCAGGTTGTTATGAAAGCTTTCAGCTCAGCTGCTTCAGCTCATTTTCAACCTTTATAGAAATGAGGGGTTTACCCAACAGTGACCTACCACTTGAGGCTACAAACCCATTTTATGTGATCACCTGACACTTTCAAGCCTCCGACCCTCGTGACACATAGATGTCTTACTTATGTCTGTGGAAGGAAAAAAATTGCAGGGAGGTTTCTTTTCTCAAGCTTTTCACAAACTCTGTAGTTCAAAGTCTTCAGGGGTTACTTCGTTCACAAATAAACTTGCAAAAAGAAAAGCAATTTTGATTTGTTCTCAGTGCCAATGACTGTGCAGCTCTGTATCTTCTGCATGACACTGATCTTTAGCCCTCGTCTCTCACTTCCCTGCCACAGGGCCAGCAAATCTCACTGTGCAGCCCAACGTTTCTGACTGCTTCAGATCTTGTGACAGGCAATGATCTGGCACATCTGCTGCCAGGCCAGCTGTGCCAAGTGAATTAAATCATGAGGTGGAACGAGATAGCAGCAATGCTTTGCAACTGGAGAGATGTATCACTGGCAAATGTATGCCTTGGCAACAGTGGGGTGTCCTGGTCCTCAACTATGTGGCAGCACACTCCTGGTAAGGCTGTTACATGCACAGCATCAGAGTCCTGGCATAGCTTTGCAAGCACTCCAACATTTTCCCATGGCATTTGGACTGACACAGGCCCAATGCATTGATTTGAGAGATTGAAAATTGCAAAATGGAAATCAGGAATTTGGAATTGTAGCAGCATTTGCAAGGATTTGCAAGAAAATATTCTCAGATTATATCTAAGTGATTCCACACCTTTTTAATTTTATTTTTTCATCTTATGCTTTCTTGTAGAACTCGCCACTGGTTTCACTGGTTTTCTCTTTTTCTCTTTTTTTTTGTTTGTTTGTTTTGTTTCCCTCCCTACTTCTGAAACACATCTTATATAGGGAGCCATAGCTCCCTACAGCCACAGAAGCAAGATCTAGGTGTGCAAAGAACTATGCTTTGGGGAGAAGACCACGTTTTCATTGGTTTGGTAACATTTTTCCTTTGGATTATTACTGAGAAAAATCCTAGCCCTATCACCAGAAGACAGGTGGGACAAATCTTTTCATGGTAGAGATTTAATATACAGGAAATAATTTTCTGGATAACAATGATGCTTCTAGATACTTTCCTCTACTACTCTCCTGTAATTTGCATTTGTCTTGCAAAAGAGGGTTACAGAAGAGCTATCGGCTGTTAATGGCTGGGAAATAACTTATTTGGCAAAAGGCAGTTGGCCAATTCCTTTGAAAGAATAAAAGAACACCATCCATCCCAGGACATGTGAAAAATAAATCAGCTCAGATTTGGATTATTTCTGTGTTTAGAAATATGCAATGTTTATGGTGTACAGCTTTTGCTTAGTGAAGCTGGGAACCTTGCTGCTGTGATGCTGTTGCTGGAACCAAGGGGAGGCAGAGGAAGAAGCTCTCCTAGGGAAAAAGTTCGTGGACTAGAATAAACTAAAAATTTAATTGAAAAGGGCAGCCATGGACTGGGGGGGAAGGGGGAAAATAATTATGAGTCATTAAGCATGGAGTCTGGAAGCAGGTGGGGGATCAGAGACACCAGTGGGAACAGGAGCTGGTGGCTGTGGGGAGGAAAGTGATCTGAGATGGAGAAGTAAGAGTGGAGAAGGACATTTCAATGGCACATTGAAAAGGCAGATATTTTTATGGAAATGTGAAGTTTTATAAGAAAGATGTCTCAGGAAGGCTTGAAGTGGGAAAGAGGTGCCCCCTAATAAGGTATCTTGAGTTCCAGCAGACAAAACTATGAATGATGGTATAACAGCTGGCACTTGTGATGTGTTCTGGGCATTTCTACTTCTAGTTCTCTGTTCAGCCCAGATTTGATGCTGTATATCAGGCATATCTAACATGTTAATGAGAAAATGATTCATTCCACTTTGGGAATTTATAGAGGCTGTTTTACCAAATATACTTGTGAACTCCTTAGACTTAAGGATTAGTTCCAAGTCAGTGAAATAATCCATGTCCCACCAAGCTATATATTGCACTTAATTAAATATTTGAAGAGAAAGGCGCTAACTGCTGGTTCAACCACTCAACTTGGTGAGAACTCAGCTTCTAGACAACAGTAATCCTGGTACTGGCACTTAAATAACACTCTTACACTCTTCTAATATAGCTGTTTTACTGTAATTGTATATACATAGCAATATATTACATTTTGAGTGGTGAGATGGAAATTTTTTTGTAATTGTTTCCCCAGCCAATAGGTCTGGTTTATTAAATTGCTAATAGTTGTCTTCTAGAGGGAGAAACAAACATGCCCCGAGAAAGAAAAGGAATTATTTCAAAGGTCACTATTGCTTAAGCACTTATTTCATGCTTACAGCAGACTGGAGTTAGAAGTAATTGGAAAGCCTACTGATATTGCAAGTGACAGACCAGAGGAAAAAGCTTGCACCAAAGGTTGTGTCCTGAGTTTCCTTGGTGCCTCAAGGAAGTGACTGGCTTGAAAATACACTAATGCTTGATACAATTATGATGGAATATAATACTAAGGCAAGGATTAAACTTGATTTCAGTTTCCCTAAGGAAATGCCTGGGAAAAAATCTATACTGCAAGAACTCCAGACAGTATATATAAAATACAGCATATTTATTTTCCTTGAGCATTACTGACAGCCCATTAAAAGAAATTAAGAGAAACTCTCCTTCCAGTTGTACATTTATATTCTCATGCTGCTACAATGTGAAGTAGCAAAAGATTTATGTTTGCAGAGAACAGAAATGGGAATATGATCCTTCTGTAGAGTTTGAATTTCACCTGATCTTTGAATTGCACCATTGTTATTTCATTCATATATAGTAAGACTAGTAAAGGTTACCTGGGTAGTGATACCATGAATTGTGCAACTGTCTTCTTCTTCTGATTAAGTTATAGATGCCTTTTAATCAAGGTAAATAAAACAAGCCCAAAAAGAAAAAAACAAAACAAAACAAAACAAAACAAAACAAAACTTTAGGAAAATTTATCATCCATCAGTTATTTTTGTCTGATCTTTCTTATATCTAATTATTGTATTTATTATGTAAAGTATTTATTTTTGATCTAGATATCTCCGTTCTTCAGATTACACAATTTAGACACCAAACAATATCAAATTATTAACATAACTGGCTTCTTATTCCATTACTCCCTGTCTTGTATTTTATGTCAGAAAAGGCATAATTGCACAGTAAAGCATAATTATAGGGTAAGGGAGAAGTGTGAAGAGGCAGATGATTTGAAATAAGATAAATATTTAATAGTGAAACAGAAAGAACAAAAAGAAACCTGTCTTGGGGCAAGTGAGCAGAAAGAAACCTAATAAAGTTACTTCTAGCAAGGCATCCTGTGATCTGCTAAACTTTCTGTCTTTTAAATATGTACTTTTCTATATGAATAGATTATTCCCAAGACAAATAATGCATTAATTTTACTACCATGACTTCTTCATTTTGATGCATATTCAGCTACTTCTTGGCTGTATTATTTTGGACATATTGCAAACTTTATTCAAATGGGAAGTTAATCCTTTTCAGGTCTTAGTTTTCAAAACTTCTCAGGATTAGTCTGCCTCTGTCTAAATTTCTAGTTTCAGAGTAGTATTAGTATAATTCTGAAAAGTGGATAGTAAGAAATCATAAGAAAATTTACATAAAGTAATTAGTCTCTCCATTTGAAAAATATCTTTGAAGAAATAACCTCCTTTAATTTCATCTGTCCTCTCCATGGCCACATCTTCCAGGGGAAGATCAAAACCAGTTTTTTAATTTTGCCATGGTTTATGGATTCAGCTAGTACTGCACTTGAGGAATAGATAGATCGATTTTGAAGAATTGAATCAGTTAAGATACTTCAAAGCGTGGATGCCAACTTAGATTTAGATGCAGAGCACGTGCTGGGAGGCTGGTTTCCTCTCACGAGTCCTCGATATCTTCTTCTCATGAGATCATTCTGTGCCTCCCCTTGAAGGGCATGATCCCTGCTAGGGAGAGGAGAAAGGGAAGCAAGAATGTGACAAGTTTATATGCATAGAAGCAGAACTGTTTCCACTTTGCAAAATTACCAAAGAAATAAAAATAGCTTGTGCACATTGCCAAAACGTCTTACTGGATTTCAGAAGTGAGAGAAGTAGCTCTAAAATAGTCTAATTTTTCTGGTGAATTATATAAGTACTGTAGTATTGATTTCAGTATATTTTTCTCATTTTCTTCAGAGGAAAATTTGGCCCTGAGTCTCTTTGACCCACTATTTTGATAAAGCAAAATAATTCAAAAATTAATTAAATGTTACTAGCTTAAGCTTACACTGGTCTAATTCCTCTTGCCGTCATGTAAAAGGAATTTTACATTTCCATTTAGTTTCAGAAGTATTTTTGACCTTTTTTTCTAGAAAATATCATTAGTGAGCTTTATTAGGAACTTTAACCTTTGAAATAGTTTTCTTTTTAAAATATCCTCAATTTCATAATGCACTTTGATTTGTTCCATAAACAATGTCTTTGATATATCTCTTAAAGCAGATCAAGATAGACACAGAAGTAGTCACTTCTTCAACTCAATTTATTTTAAAATATTAGGTAAACATCAATGTTTGTCTTGGAAAGGAATCAATTTTGATTGATAACTATATTTGAGAAGATGCCATTTTTCAGTATGTATTTTTTGCTATTATATCCAGTTAATCAATATGTGAATTACCTGCCTGGCTGTTTAAAAGAACAAGAGTTTGTCATAAATTACATGGACTGTAGCTGGAAGGTCTGTGCAATCACCTGGTAATCTTTTCTCATTTTTCTTTTCTCACATATTTACATCTGTTTTAACTCAGAACCCAAATCCAAATGAAATTGGTAAAAGCAGATGAAGGGTAAAATTAAGATTAAGAGGTCAGAATCTGTTTAGTATTTCTGAATTGAGATTTAAGATGTGATCTCTGTGACATAGTCTGTCAGTCTGGTCTCCTGACCTCCCGGCCAAAAGTAGAGTAACAGTCCTGTTAATTTTCCTGTCCTTACATCCCTTTGAGGGCAAGACCAAGCTGTTACAGTGGTAGAGTTTGAAGATGTCATTTAACTCCAACTCCAGGACCAGCTGTCCAGGTGAGACACACCTAGGGGCAGTTCCAGTATTCAATAGATTTAGTTACTTCTGCAAAGAAAATATACCTTCCAGGGTAAGGAGACAGGTTTTCAGGAACTATCTTGTGGCATAATTCCTTTTTAGTAACTACAGATATGTGAATTGTGTTTATACATTTTAGCTAGCCCAGAATACTCCAAAGGTATCTCAGAAGGCATGTCATTCTCTCCTCTTCGTGGTCTCTCCTTGAAATATTCTATTCCCACATGAAAAAAAATGTGGTATTTTTGTGGTTATTAATTTATTAGTATGTCTGAGGAACAGAAAAGGCTTATGCAGAGTTTTATGGAAAATTACAGTTTTATGAAGAACTGGCCTCTAGCAAACTGTGCTTTCATTCTTCATTCTAGAGAGGAAACTAAAGATGAGATCTTCTTTAGACTATCCCTTTCACAGCTCATGTTACCATGCACTCTCCAGCTGTAAGCAGAGCAGATGAAGTTGTTCTGGTTGTCTGAATGAACTTATTTGGCTGAGGAGAAGCATTTGCCCAAGCTCAGGACAAGGAAGGCAAGCTAAGGGGCAATGCTATGGCAAAAACTTGGGATTTCCTAGCACAGTCAGGGAGCCAGGGACTGGAAGCCACTGCAGGACATCTTGAGTCTTAAATATCAACCAGATGTTACAACAGCCATCTGCAGAATAGTTTTTTTATTCTGCCAGTCGTATGGACAGCTCCTGCTGCAACTTGGGAATTACAGGCTGTTACCTACTGTTTGCATATTTTAGTTTTATTCCCATCGGTTTCAGTTCCATTTCATATCTCTGCCATTATTTTGTTCACTTGCTTTCCTGCTTGCAGTTCAATGCACTTTTCAAAGCCGTTTCATTTTGCTGGAAAGAACCTTACTGTTACTCAGGAAAAGGAAGAATGCATTTCCTGTGTTTACACTCACAGTGTTATTTTGACATAAAGACAAGCATGGGCCATGTTGCTGGTTCAAAACTCTGTAAAGGAGGTGGTAGCAATCAAAGCACTGAAGGAGAGCACACACACTGCAGAATACAGACCCAGCAAACTCTAGATTCTACTGTATGAAAGTGTATCATTCAGCTCTCCACAGGGATTGCTGTTTGTCAACCCAGGTGGCAGTGATGTCTGTCTTTTCCGATTCCAGTTGATTTATCAGGAAAACTGATTATGCATTATGTAGCTGAGGCCAATTATCTGTCATGCTGTAATGTTGTCTCTGGCTTGTCCCTCTCAATTTACTGCTTCTTTTTTTATACTTAGTTTGTAACTTCCTTTGGAAAGAAAACATATCTTTTTGTGCTTTCACACAGTAGGATGAAATACTAGGCCTTGAGGTAGGGTTTCTAGTGCAAATTTATAAAAATTGTTTAATATATAATAAGTTTTTTCTTTACATGAAGAAAGCATAAGCATATAGCATAAGGACTGAAGGGAAGGTTTTATTATTTTCACTTGGATCAGCCAGAGACAATGCTCAGTACATTTGACCTCAGTGAGAAAGTGTTTCCAAGTATTGTACTGCTGATGGCAAAACTTTCCAAAGCTCTGTAGGCATGGGATGATGTATTTGGGTTTATTAATATTTTAAAACTATGTGAAAGTACCAACTTTCTGTGTCAAATTTTGATCATTTGGTTTTTTGCCCTTCAAAATAAGTTTACTAGTGGACTTCTAAGCCTGACTGACTTTTGAAAGAGACATCTGAAGTCAGACACCAAAGTTAGGAGAGAGGAATTCCAGCTATATAAATTGTTAGTTCCATCCTGGACTAGGAATCTCCTTTTATTTAGGTATCATGATGCAGATTACTTACTGAAATTAAAGTTCCTAAAATTGTAAGCATTCTTGGTATTTAGTTTAGCAAAATTTACTGTAAGGGGCTAACTTCCTGACGTGGTTAGCCTTGCCACAGAATAGGTTTGGTGGAAAGCATGATGATGCACGTTTCTCATGTGTGTCTCAGTGTGAATTTTTTCTTGATCAAAAATAGTGCAGTAGGTGCTAGAGGTGTGGCCACCCGGTACATTTGAGCTATGGGCAATTATTTATGACATTACTGCTATCATAGATAGAAGCATATTTCAACTTAACAGAAATTGAGTTCATGGAAAAAGCTATTGAGTCATTCATATGTTGTTACTCCTCAGGGATTTGCCAGTGCAGTTGAGACTTCTGGGAACACTTTTCAGTCCCTCAGAGCAGTAGTTTTATTCACATACTTTGAAACCCTGACTGCATCCACAGTGTGATCCCACTGTCTGTACTTTATTAGAGCCCCAGCATAAACTAACTTTCTCTACACCATATGCCTGTGTATTATCATAAGTGAAGAAACCAGAGAGCTGTTGAATTTCTACTGCTGTTTTCAGAATATCAGAATCAGGTTCTTTTAGATAATGCATATGAGGAAGGTTTAATGTTTAGTACCAAATTTACATTTTTGAAGATATTTGACATTGATATTTGACATTATTAAAGTGATACAGCAATATTCTGAAACCACAATGCAAGTGCAATCTAGTGATCACACTGTACAGGGAAAACACATAATGAACATAATTCCCATTACCATTCTCTGTATGCAAACCATCATCACACTGGGCATTCCTGGTTGCTGGAAGGGAATGCATAGGTTGAAGTCAGCTTAAACCTGTTGCTCTCTTCAAAATCACTTCTGCTATTTATTCAGTATATATAATTGTTGGGTTGAGCCATATATACAGGTCCCCGTGCTGATCTGTCTGGCTCAGGAAGATAAGGCTTTCTGTTATTTTAGGGAGGTCCATTAACACAACCAGTTGACCTTCAACTGACACAGCCATTTATATACAATAAAGGCCACCCGCTGGTCCCCTTGGTGTTGAGGTAAATTCAGCTTCCAATATGATAGCTGTGGCTACTTCAAGAATCCTTTTTTAAGTTTCCTGGGCTTATCATCCTTGTCTGTCTTCTCCGAGCTTTATTTCATGGTAGAGGTTCGTTGATTGATCACACAGAATCGGCAGTATTGCAAATTACAGCAAATATTCTTGGAAGAACAAAAACAACATGTTAAGCAATTTGTATGTGCATTTCTCCCTTTTTCCTTAACAAGCCCAGTTAACCACATTCAGATAATAAAGATGAAGCTTCTTAAATTCACTGTTTTGGTCAAGTCTGCTGGAATACAGAAGTCCTAATATGAAAATTTCATCAACCGGTAAACAAAATTATGATACTGCACAGAGCAAAGGTGAAGAAGGCATCAGGCATATGAATAATTCCATCCATTACCTCATTAGTTCTCTGATAAACAAAACAAAGATTTGTTTTTAAATGTTTTATGAAGATATCCATGAAATACTATCCAGTTATTACAGAAGAGGTCTTCAGAGAATAATTTAAAAGAAATTAAACTTTTAATTTATATTTAAAAATTAAGATACGTGTAAGTTCCTAGGCATAATGTTATCTGAAGATCTAGTGAAGACTGCATGCACATATGTTCATACAGTTTTACATAAGCTGTGCAATAACAGACAAATTTTTTTAAATCTCCACATAATTTGTAGAAAAAATGAAAATCAAATTGAATAGCTCCCTGAGGCAAAAGAGAAGATAAAATTTGATCAGAGGGCAAGGATGTTTTCATGTATTTCTATTTCAGCAGTCATGGGCTTGCTTGTCTGTGTATATAAAGTGCAAAGATGGGTAGCTTTTTTATCCCCTCTATTTTTTGCAAAATTTCCTCATTCGGTTCTCATGCCTTATTTTTCTTCCATCTGAGAAAGTGTTCTGATACCATTGCAATGCTTGGGGGCTTGGTTTGTTTGGAGTTTGGGGGCGTGTTTTTACTTTTTTTTTCATGAAGGTCTAAAAGGGGGTAATGAACACTGAAATGTTGTCACTGCATTTTAATTATTTAAGTCTTTTTTTTTTTTTTTTTTTTGCCACTGAACGCAACTGAAAAATAACCCCAAAGTTTAAGGAATTTAAATGCATAGAATACATTGCTTTCTTAGGACATAAGGCGTAGATATTTCACTTTAAATAAAAATTACTTACTCATAACACTGGTAATAAAATTTTAAATAATAAAGACTGGAAATGGAAATTTTAGGCAAGACACAGCTTTACAAAATATTGAAAATCAATTGATTCAATAAAGATGAGAAAGAAAAGGTGCTGCACGGGGTTATCTTCAGTTCTGTCGTGAACTGATTTTCTTGCATGCCCGTAGTGCTAAAACAGATGACCACCTACATAAATATCTTTAGGACTTTCAGTAATATGATGGTTATATGCTAAATACAGCGCAGGCAGCAAGCCTTTTGGCGCACCAAGTCAGATTTGCAGTTCATCAAGCAGGTCGAGACACTGCAAGGTGCTCTGCCCAAGTTTATTGAAGCATTCATTACCTCTCCAAACTGGTTTAGCACCCAGGGAGGGATTTTTCCTGCCAGATTACCCACAGACGGTTTACAGGCAAACTGTGAGAGAGCTGAAGCTGGGCTGAGTTGTAAGTGCATGGCTACAACTGAAACAGTGCTTTATGGGCAGCTGGGATGTAGATGTTGGGTGGTAACAAGACTCTCTGGAGTCTTCTCCAGATGCTCCTTTGTTTCTTATTCCTGGGATTATTTCAGTTCTCCTTGTCACAGGCCTTGTCAAACAATATAAATTTAAAAGTACTAAGCTAGATGTCTGTCTGAAACAGATATGCCCCACATATTTTTTTATGATGGCTGTATACTAAATACATTCCAGACAATTATCTTTTTGTGATGACACGGATTTTAGGGCCTCAGACTGAGAGGACTGTGTCTCTAAATCAAAGTTTTTGAAGTATAGCATGATTGCTGTAATTAGCAGTTTTCTTCACTACACTTAAGTCCCACTGCTTTTTTTTACAAGTGGAAAAGCACATACATTCCCTAGAGAATGGGGAACTAGTGAGGTATCATTTTCTGCAGGATTTATGTGACTGTTATAGTCTGAGTCTAGCTTTTTATGAGATCTAAACATATCTGGTGAGAGTATTTAAGTCTGTATGTGTGCATTTGTGACTGTGCATGACTTTCACTAAAATACTGCCTTAGAAAGATAATTTTTATTTTCTCTCCCCTTCATATGACTCCATCATGTCTTGTGGTGGTAGCTTTAATCCTAGCTTCCCTGAACAGAAGAGCTCAAAGTTGTCACATACACTCTATCCTGAACATTATCATGTGTGTTTATTTAGTTATCACTAGACACAATGTCGTAAAAGGGGACAGATGTAACATTGAATTGGTAGTAATGTAGTAGGATAATGAACTTCAAACAGAAACAGGAGCTCTGCAGCACCTCAAAGGCAACTAGAGTTGTTTGAAGTGTAACTTTTGTTTAAAACGCTGGACCTGGATCAGCAAATATGATTTAGGTTTCAAAGTGACAGTCACACTTCAAACAAGCCCCCCTGTTTCTGAAGTATGTTTATGAAGACTAGGTAGCAAACCTTCCTCTGACACAGTCCTGTAGTAAATATTTTAAATAGAACTTTAAAAAATAAATAAATCTCAGTGTTTGTCAATTTCTGATTTCTTCTTTTTACGGAGAAACATGGATAGTGTTCAGTGGAGTCATCTAAATTATCTGAAAAAAGAACAGAACTTATATTGTGTGATGTTTATGTGAGATGATCATATGCCTACGTGGGTAGGTCTGGCAAAACAGGCAACAAAACTCAGATGTGCATGCATTTGTCATCAGAACAGATAACTCACCACTTCTTAGAAGTCATGGACTGGGTCCCAACTTTGGGGTACTGTTCTTCTGGAAGTCATGCTGTTCTCCCACATTGCACAGCCACTGTCGATGCCTGAAGGACTAAATAACAAGATGTGGACAAAGATGCATGAATTGCCTGGGCCCTAAACAGAATCTGCCTCTGGACCACCTGCCTGTCCAGTGGGCAGCCAAAAAATGTATTGCTAATGAGGCTGTATTTTGATGTAAATGTAGTATTTATTGAACACAATCACTGGAGTCCTACAGAGCTCTTGATTAGCAGTATTTTTTCTTATGTGTTGAACCACTGCTTTGTTGTGATCTGGTTATTAAGAGATACCTCTGCTCAAATTAAAGTGCAAACAAGATCATGTGCCAAAGTCAGTAATATGGATTTTATTTTCCAGTAAATGTGAGTGAGAGAGATAGACAGAAATAGGAGGGGGAGAGGGGAGAGCAGAGAGAGAAAGAGACTTGTAAAACCTCAAAGTGTTTTATATCAACTACCCTGTAGTGTTAAAAAAAAAAAAATACATGCCGTTGTCTGAATGTTAATGCAATTTTAAGATGTTTTATTATTTCTTTATTTTCAATAGAGGTACAGAGGTTAATAAGATCTTTGTTGCTTATGCAATTTCTAGTACAGAATACACCATTCCTTAATTTGGTTTTCTTGGCATCTGTAACTACACTGTATATTTTTCCTCAGCATAAAGTCTATGTCAGTAATTACCAATTCATCCTATTTCTTCTGATGAAGAACATCTGTGACTAATTATCTTGTTTTCACCACTGAATTTTTAAAATTTCATTGCAATAGTATAGACAAAATGAAAGATTGCTATTAAAAATTTCAGTATATGAAACAAGGTTCAGTATATATCCCAAGCAAAATTGGGATTCCTTCATAAGGTACACATTTGTACTTTGTGAATATTAGCTAACTCTTAACTGGACTAACTGGAAAGAGAGCAAGTCAACATATGAAGAAAAAGTTACATGTTTTCAGTTATCAAACAGAAAGCAAATTAGTGAAATCCATGGCTTAAATTATTTCCAGCACACTCATCAGGAAAGTACACAATATACACTGTAGTCATCTAAGTTAAAGGATCTGCAAATAACATGGAATTCACAGCAGTGAAACCATATACACAGATTCATTGTCATGGACTAAAAAAATGGAAATATCTTCCAAATGTCACTTATCCCACCTTTGTCCATTAAAACAAGACCATAAGCCCTCACAGACATTTGCCTCAGTTGTCAGTGAAAGTGCATCACCACACTATTCCTGCACAGCCAGGCTTGTTGCTTAGTTATTCTTACAGAGGGTTTTCCTAACACTGCCCTGAACTGCTTTGGCAGCAGTTCAACCTTTTGACTTGGGACACCTGTCTTGTTGTCTTCTCCAAGAACCAACCCCCCGTACAGCTCCAGTTGAACACTAACACCTAGAAGAATGGGATAATTACCAACAATTTTTATTTTTAATTTTCAACCCTTTTTTTGGAGAGGCAAGGGGGATGGCGAGATTATTGCTACCAGGGTTACCAATTATGAAGTGATCCCTGATTTAGGGAGTTTTATTTACTTCTTGCAGTGAAGCTTTAGTTCTGCTGGGACAGGTCAGACCTTAAGCAGCCATCTACAGTGCAGAAGAGGTCGCTTTCCCAATGGTCTTTATAGAAACCCTATAGAGAAAAAAAAAAGCAATTCAAAGGTACAGTTCCTTTCAACCCAAAAGATATAAATGGAGCCATGATAGATCAGCCACATCCTAAAAGTACATTTATTCACTTTTGCTGCTCTTGGGTGACCAGCTTGGATATAGAGAATCTAATATTTCCATCCTCAAATATCCGTAGCAAATATTCTTGTCAGGAAAAGTTCAAATATAGTTTATGCAAAGAGATCAGTTGGTGGATAAAGTCAGTTAGTAGACTAGATTCTGTACAAATCTTTCTCTGAAAAAAAAACTCCAACTTTTTAACTTGATTTTTCAGTTAGAATCTAGTATGATTAATATTTTGAAGTTTGGAAGTTATTCAAAATAATAGAATTAAGCATGTTTTGATTTTTTCATCCTCCTCTTCTTCTGTAGTTTTACACTGAGTAAATTAATGAAAAAATTGGAAACTAGAAAACAGCAAAAATATGGAGAAAAAGAAAAAATGAAAATATTAAATTATTTAATGTTATTTATTTGGTATAAATTCTGAAAGGGTAAAAAATATTATTTTACTATGGAAAGAAGGTTGGTTTCTGAATCAGAACAGGGGACTTGTTGACCTATTAATAATAACTGAATATGTGATCATGGATAAAATTTACCCAGAGACAATGCTGAGAAAGCAGAGAAGGAGACAAGTGTCAGGACGGTTACACAAAATGAGGGAGAAGAAAAGGTCACGCAGTATTTTGTCAAGTTTGCCTGGGAGAAAACAAATTGCTCTGTGGAGAATCAAGGAAAGGAAAGAGTTTGGAAAGTGAGTCAGGGATGCTAAAATTCAGCTAGACTAGGAAACTGGAATTGGCACCAAAAAAGGATGCACATTCCTTATCCAACATTATAATAGAAGATGTATTCTGTTTACTGGTAACTATGTGTTGCTTCTTATAGTCACCCTTCATATATCCTCTCTGTCAGGATTTATTTTAGGTTATTTCTTAGGGCCATGTACTGACCTCAATCTGCCTTATAATGAGGGCTGTATGTGTGCATTGATGTGCTGAAACCATTGTACAGTCTGTAAAGCACTTCAGTAATTTGCATATTGTCCAGGCTTGTTCTTTTTATAACTTTGTGTTTATTTTAAATTTGGGAGAAAAAAAAATAAAAAAGAAGTAGGATGGTAAGCATAAAATCACTCTGTGCTGGCAGTGGAAGGTTGCAGTCTTGTATTTCAATGCAGGAATTTATTTTGTGCTTATGCTACTGCTCTGTGACCATTTCACATCTTTAATAAGATTAAGAATTAAATATCTGGAAAAATATATAACTGATTAATTGGAATAAAATCAATCCCATTTTCCATAAAATTATTTTTAAAGTTAGTCATAGTCTGTCATTTTAGACCATATTTTGCTCTTTTTATTTCTCAATAGATGAAAAATTTTCTAAGTGTGGAGGAGTAAATTGTCATCAGTTTTTATGCAGTACAATATTTGATCAATCAAGGCATATTGGTATAAATATTTTTTATGTTAAAAGATGTCACTTGAAAATGATAATATGCTGTAGTCTGCAAATTATTTATGTACTTTTAGAAAAAATGAACATGAATATCTGTAAAACAAAGGCATTAATTATTAAATGGACAAAAATTTGATGGTGTAATTCCCCTTATTATGTAGCTGACTCACATACTACAGTAGTATGATTTAAGGAAAAAATCCCTACAGTCACAACTAACAACGCTTTCATCCCACTTCTGGAAAGTGTGCTGCCATAGTATTGCACATGAGTAATACTTCTACAAAAAACAGTCCAGTGTGTAGTAAAACATTCTGAATACATGTTGTAAGGCAGTCTGCAGTTTCATCCTACACAGTATATAATATTATGAGCTTTTTTGAACTCACACACCTGAATTACAAATTCAGCTTTATTATGTTTACAGATGTTTATATGTGATGTTTTATCCCATCCCTTTTCAGTACTAGTCCGACAGGTGTTTAATTTGCTTGTAGACCCTCTGTGCCTCAGTGTTCCCATCAGTCAGGAACAAAGCACTAAAGACACAATTAGGGTTATTTGAAAGTAACAGAGAGTGTTACTGTCATTCACTGTGATATCTATTCCAAACCAAACCAATCTAGTTTACATGATCTGCAAGACAAGAGACCTTTAAGTTTTCAATCTGCCTTTTTCATGGGGAAAGAAAAAAGGCTTTAAGTTCATTCTTGTTCATAAATATGGGAGAATGACTCGTTTGGTATAATTGGATTAGCTACATTATAATAAAAATATTAAAAAGTATTAAAAGCCTACATTTTTATAATTGTTAACATTTCTGCCTTTTTTAAGGGGTGGAGGCTGTCAAGTCGTTTGAAGCCTCAAGCTTTATAGTCTAATACTAGGGATTACAAATAAGTAACGTTGAATTTTTGTCATCTCCTATCTTGTGCTTGAGATAATTTTTTTAAGCTTTTGTCAACTCACATCTCTTATAATTTGAAGAGTCTCACAGAACACAGGAGATTCTAGATTGAAAAAGAAGAAAAATCTGTTGTTAATTGTATTATGCCTTTTTACCCCTTTTTCTTCTGTTTTATTGTTACTGTAAGTGTTTTAACAGACCAGTACCTGCTGGGTGGACACTATTCTTCAGAAAGCATAAATTTTAGTGATCAGTACACAACAGATAATACAGACCACCAAATTTAAATTATTTAAATAGAGGAAGTGGGAAAATATTAGTAAGTCAGCAGATTGCATACTTTATTCAGCAGTTTTCCATTAAAAATAATTTAACTGTGAAAAAGCCAGGAATGCCAACTAGGTACTTTCTAGCTGGTATCATGTACAATTTACACTTTTACATGAGACTTTTCAAGCTAATTTGGGAAATAATGAAAAAGAGATCCATGTTTGGCTGTTTGGTACTGATTAGGGAGTTATACATGGATCATTGCTTGTGATTATATTGCTAGAACCAAATTAATTAAATTCATATTATTATCGCCGTAGATTCCATTGAAAACTACCATGGCATATTTGTGCCCATATCTTGTGTCCGTAGTGTCAGCTTTCTTCCTGAAGTAATCCTGTGTGAGAAAATCATTGCCAGAAACTGAGCTATTGCCATAATGCTCATGTTGCTGTGGAGATCCTCTTCGACTTCAAAAATCTGGGGGAATTAATCTTTATACGGCAAATGTGTACTAGCAAAATCAGGCAGATTACATCCTAAGTCCTGACAGTGGTTGTTGTTTGTTATCTTTGAATTTATCTAGAATGGCTGTCACATCAACTAACATGTAAACAGATGCATTTAAAGCTTCTTTTTGACTGAATTTTGAAATATAATTCTGAATACTGTGGTACTCTTGTTCTAAAAAATCATGACATTAACATGATATAGCTGGTGAATTTAGGTGATATTTCTACAAAATTCATTTTACATAGATCACAAGGCTACACCAAAATATTTATATCCATATCCATTCAATATGTTTGAATTATGTTAATCAAATATATGAATTTTATCTAGCATAATCCTCAGTCTATTATTATTTTGGGTTTTTTTCTAGAAGCAAGTTTTTGGCACTTTTTTTGTGTATATATTTTTTATTTTTTTCAGATACTGAAAGGGTATTTCAGTGTTTTTCTGTTTGATCAAAAAAGCAGCTATATCTCTCTTACTCTGGTACCCCAGTCATCATAGTAAATTACTCATTCACAGTAGCAGGCCATGCACAGAGAGACTTGAGATGTTTTCTTCTACCCAAAGGGGATGGCTAAATAAGTAAATATTTGCAAGACTTAGTTCAAAAGTCTGATGTAGATTCAACTGACTATTTAAGGAAAGAACGCTTCCTGATGGAAAGCTATATAACAGTTCTCCATTTGTCTAATTTTGTGTTCAATGAATGTATTGGAAATATTAATTCTTATAGATATTTCCATGGGCTCTGAGCCTCTGAAATGTTTTTTCTTTCTTCTAAGAAAGACTGTGTGCTTCTGTGTGGGTAAACGTCTACACATTTCAAAATTTCAGTCACTGCCCACATTTCTGATAAAAAAAGAAAATTTAAAAATGGGGTCTCAAGTCCACTGTGCTACTGAATGACACAGTTTTAAGCCCAGCTGGAGATGAAACACCACAGAGCCACTCACTCAACCTCCCCTCTGATATCCGCCCACCCTGGTGGAACGGGGAGGAGAACTGAAGTAAATTTTTTTTGTTGAGATTAGAACAGTTTAATAAGCGAAAATAAAGTAAAATACAATAATAATGGTGAAGAATAAGAATAAGAATAAGAATAAGAATAAGAATAAGAATAAGAATAAGAATAGGAAAACACCAAGCAATGCACAATGCACTTGCTCACCACATGCTGACCAATGCCGGACCCCACTTCCTGAACCCAGATCAGCTGCCCTACCAGCAACTGCCCCCAGTTTACATACTAGGTGTGACATTCTGTGGTGTCCCTTTGGTCAGTTCAGGTCACCTGTCCCAGCTATGCTCCTCTCCAGTTTCTTTTATGTACCTTGTCACTGGCAGAGCATGAGAAAAGGAAAAAAAATGGTCCTTGCCTTGACTTAGCATAAACACAACTTAGCCGAAAACCAAAACATCAGTGTGTTATCAACACCATTCTCATTCCAAATCCAAAACACAGCACTGTAACAGCTACTGGGAAGAAATTAACTCTACTCTAGCTGAAACCAGGACACTGGGTTCTCTCTCTTACATAACAGAAATCTCATTGTTGTCTTAGAATCATTGAATAGTGAAGGTTGGAAAAGACCTCTAAAATCGTGGAGGCCAATCATTAACCCAGCACTGCCAGGTCCACCACTAAATCATGTCCCTAAGTGCCACATCCACACGTTTTCTGAATGCTTCCAGCGGTGGTGATTCCACCACTTCCCTGCTTAGCCTAATATCCAGTCTATTCCTCCCCTGGTGCAACTCTTCATCTTCCTTTGTCAGTTAATGGGACTCTCACATTGTGACACTTAATCCCACTTCCCACATTTTAGGTGTCTTTCAGACCACTAAGCAACCCAGTCCAGTGCTGGTAATTCCTTGATAGTTTGAAACACAATTGATGTCTCTGTAAGAACCACTGCAAGAGCCACTTTCTGTAAAAAAGAATTATTCCCTATCTGTGCAAGCGTGGTGTGAGTCAAAGTAACATTCAGTTCATATTAGAGCCACAGTAGTTCAACATGATGTGGCCAACCAACATCATACAGTTTTTTGTATAATATACTACTGGTGGCCAATTTTTTTGAAGGGATGTTGAAAAACAAATTCCAGTGCCTAAAAAATGTGGAAAACAGAGACTAAATCAATTTTGCATACATTTATTTGTGGAAAAGTACAGAAAACACTCTACACAAACAATATCATAGTGCAAACTACTCTGATATTTTTTAAGAGAGTAATTCAGAGACTACTCTACAATTTTGAAAGTTTTGCTTTTATGTATGAAGAGATCAAAATTACTGCAGATTTGAGCAGTAATGTAACAATAAATGTTTTAGACAACTGACACCAAACCCATGTGTTTAAATCATAGAATAACGGAATCATAGAATGACCTGAATTGGAAGGGACCTTAAAGATCATTTAGTTACGACCCCCCCTACCATGGGCAGGACATCTTTCACTAGACCAAGTTGCTGTAAGCCCCATCCAGCCTGGCCTTGAACACTACCAGGGGTGGGGAAAATCTTGCATTCAACTTAGTTTAGAAGGAATATTTATTATGACTTCTCTGTAACAAGAAGATAAATAGTAAATTCCGTTCAGAACTTTTTTGTCCTATTAATAAGAGTCAGCAAGAATGAAGTCTGTGTTCTGACAAAATTGCTAAAATAAATCCTTGGTCATTTAAAAGGCATGGAGAATTTCAAAAAACATTTCTAATGAAGGAATAATAATAAAAGAAAGACGATACCTTTTTTTTTTTCCACCCACACACAAATGGATTGGATGAAAACATAATACATAAAAGGTTAAAACTCTGAGTGAATTGTAGTAGATAGTGATTTCCTGTGTTAAATTAATTACATCTGAATTTGTAGGAAAGCAAATTGGTTGACATAGCTTGTGTTGAATGTAAAATATAAATTATAAGCCCCTATCATTTATTTTCCATTCAGAGATTAGTTCATGCACTCATTCCTGAAATGAACTGTGGTTCAATAATGGACAATCCAGAGGATGAGATTTTAAGCTGAATCTCCTCAGTGTCTCCAAAACTGAATTTTATGTGTTTTTCATTTAGTTTTTATTATTACTATTATAAAATTTCTACCTTATTTCAGTATTTTTTGGGGGGATCATGGGAGACTGTTTTCATTTCAGCTCAATTTGGATTGGATCATATTCTGAACAGATGAGCATGAGATATGAGATCTCATAATTTCTGTGGCATACCCTCCACTTGGAGAATAGCTATGCATGTTTTATTCATATTTGGTCATAAAAATAAACCTTTCAGGCCTTTCCTGGGAACAACAAACAATGAAAGCTGGATTTCTTGAGCCAGCCCCTAGAGGCAGAAGTTTAATGGTAAGAGAGCTGTAGTATGCCTCCCCTTCACAGTCCTGCTGCCAGCACATCTGGCAGCGCTGCCAGCCTTCCTGTCCCAATGGCATCCTACTCTCTCAGGCACTTGCCAGCCTCTGCTCCAACTGTATTTCAGCTGCTCCACTGGGGAGGTCCTTGAATTTTTTATTGGTAGCTCTTAGTGGTCCTTTTAGTGGCTACAAATTTCTGTTGAATTGGTTTTCAAGGCTTAATTTCATAGGCCAAGTATTAAGAGAAAAAGAGAAGCAGCAGTTAGGATAGGCTCTGAGATTATTCAGATGGGGAAAACAATGCTATTTCTCAGGTCATTTATCTTGAAAAAAATTGCAAACATCTTGATGTCATGGTATAGTATAAAACCAGAGCAATCAACTGAATAATTTTCATAGAGTTTTAATTCACTTCAGTTCTTAATTAGCTTTACTGCCACACAACTTCTATATGAGCTTTAAGAGTGCAGTTGTGCCTGTCAAATCCTGTTAGTTATGCAACAGATATCACCTTCAGGGCTCCCAAAGTATGACTGACTGTCGTGGTCACTGACCATGCAAGATTTCTGCTGCAAACAGTAATTCCAGATGACAGTATTCCCTTGATCCCTGTATATATATATGAGGGAATAGCATGAGCAGAGGTCATTGTCATCACATGTTATTTATTACATAACTGGGTGTTATGTTAAAACAAAAATATGCTTTTCTTAGCATAGAACCTGTGGGGGGGAAAAAAATGCTTCCTGGAGCACTGGTCACAGGGATATCTTGGATAAATAGGTTATTTTTAAAGTAAGTTTTACATATAGTTTTGGAAGTATTATTTGGAAGTTGTGAGGTGTTATCCTAGTTATTAATTTATCAAAACAGATGTGACAAATAATTTGTAAAGCTCTAGGGAAAACGCCATTTACTTTGAGACTTCCCTGTAAAATACTTATGATATAAACACAAGGAATAAAGCCCTTTTTCTGCCATCATTCAATTTGTAGAACTCCAAGCTCTTGATGAATGAGCAGTCTCTAGTACCTCAGATGCAGTTGGCCACTTGAGCTACAGACATATGAAGAGGTGACTGCTTGTTGTAAATGCTTGCACTGCAGATATGTCAAAAGCACAGAGAAATTTCAGACAGCAGCAGCAGCAACTGAGTACTTAATAGGCTTGAAAGGACAATGTTGGCCACTCAAGTAACAAGGTCTAAAACACTGGACCCAGGTAGCCCAGCTAAGGTAGATGCTAATAGATATTACGAATATAAGATGAAGGTATTTGGAGGCTGAAACAACATTTCATTAGGTGTGGGACTCTCTGGGAGCAGAAATTTGACTAAAGATTTGCTTAAAAGCAGGGGAAAATGTAAGCTGGTGACCAGACAGAATTACCCTAAGAATAAACTCTGTGCTGCTCAGCAAACTAGTAGGAACTTAATTCCTTTGTTACGTGAGATTATATTGAGCAAAGCATTAGGGACTGTACTGGTAGCAGGCTTGCCTTGGCACAGCAAAGATGTGCAATTTGATAAATATATCTTTTTCTGTTTCCAAGGAAAGCAGAAAATGCATGTTTCCAGACTGGTTTGCCTTACTGTAGTTCAGAACTTGAACTGTAAGTCACCAGATGACATTTGTTATCCTTTCCACCACCTGTCACCCACCCGCATGCCCAAGCATATGCCAAAATGTCTATTTTAATTCCCACTGAAACAATACAAAGAAATGAAAAAACATAAACAGCAACAACATACTCCATAGATTACACTGAAAATTTATTCTGTGAGACTCTGAAAGTATTACAGACGCTAATCCATGAGTGTGTAAATTAGTAACAAGGGCTTCACCCTGTAGGGCTATAGAGAAATATGCGTTTATGTGTGGTTTTGTGCTTCAGAATTCTGACTCAATGTGAGTTGAGACCATGAGCTTTCTATTAGCTATGATTTTTCATTCAGTATGTAACATTGCTTATACCCGTAAGGACAGGAGATTTAAAAAAAAAAATCGGAACAAAATAACACTGCTGGACTGGTAGTTTCTGCATCCTAGCTTAAGACCTATAGGCAGAAGTTCTAATGATACTTTTGAAAAGAAGGGAGGAGTGTTACAATATAAATCTCATTTTCAAAGCTAAGTAAAGGATTTTAACATCAAAGTATACTGTGTATCCTTAAATGTACCTGAGCACTAGGGTGTAAAAAGCTAAGACTGATTAGGAAGTATGACACAAAACAGCATTATATGGTTCATGTCATCAATAGCCAGTGTCTAAATCCATTGAGGATATCAGAACAACACTTTCTTTCTTACCATGCAATTTGAATGGGGGTCTACTGTGCCTCCAGTTCCAGCTGCTGAAAAATGAAAAAAAACGCACCCTTAGTTACATGTTATCAGAATATCACTTGAAATTTCTTTTAATAATTTTTCATATATAATAACATATACTGTTACCTATTTAAAAACTTTACTAAAACAGAATGAGACTAGGAATACCCACCAAACTTCTGTTGAACAGTTATTTAGTTCAGCTAAAAGCTGCTTTCTGCAGCTTGAGGAGAAGCAGCAAACCAAGCCCTTTTGAGATCATTGCTAGCTTTTGTCTTAAATAAGTAGATTTAGTCTCAGCTTCATCCTGCTGGCTGATAAGATAAACCACCTGGACATGTATTTTCTTGGACTGCATTCTCTTGGAGTGCGGTTTAACTGCCTGCTTGTGGGCTGGTGGGCTCTTAAGTACTGACTGTTTTGGTCAAACTAAAATTAACCTAATATTTTTGTTAAACATCAATGCTGTTCAAGACTCTTTTTTTTCCCAAAACCTGATCAAAAATCTTAAAGGTTTTTCATCCTTTACCTTACTGTTTTTGTGAGATGTGTAGCATCTTTTTGCTGTAAAGGATAAAATTAAGCACTACAACTGAGTATATCTTATGCCTGTCAAAAGTAAACACATATGGAGTGAAACCTTTTCCTTATTGAAATTAATGACAACTCTATGACTGCCCTTTGTATAGACAAAACTTTATGTGTATTGTTGAAGAGTTACAGCAATGGTAAATTCAAGACATTTTAATAGAAATTTTGACAACTAAAGGATGTTTTTCAGAATACCTATTAGTTGCATGCATAAAACTTAATATCAGAAGCAGCTTAAAATCCAGTTTCATTTTATGTTGTTAATTCATAGGAAACTCATTCCAACTAAAAAATAGCTCGGAGTCATAACAGCCTTTCACTAAAATGACCAAATACATTTTAATAGTTAAGTTCAATATCAAGTAGAGTATTTTTTTCACAACTCATGTATTACTTATGTTAATCTGATATTAGATAGATTTTAACTTTTTTCTCACATGCTGTATTGCAAAGGCTGCCTTATAGAGTGTCAAGAACGCTCCTAAGTCGGTATGTTGAGTTGGACCTCCTTATGTGTGAAATGTGGTGTCTCTGTTGCTATGAAATTGGCCGGTTCTGTTCTTCTGGTGTGGTTCTGATAGCTTATGTATGGGAGATGTTGCCATCATTTTGAATCTTCTTTTGTTTCTAAACTTGAGTCGGTAGTCACTTTCATTAGCTATGTCTAGACTTGAAATGATTTTGGTAGATGCTGAAGCTTGCATATGCTATTTCAGTTTGTGTTGATGATTTCTAAATATTATTTAAATCCTCAAACTCTAGAATGCACATGGATTTGATTATCCTAGTGCTTACGTCTTGAGTAACTCCATATATAATTTTATTCCACAGGAATTTGCTGCACTGACAAAAGAATTAAATGCATGCAGGGAACAGCTGCTTGAAAAAGAGGAAGAGATTTCAGAACTAAAAGCTGAAAGGAACAACACAAGAGTAAGTATACAGCAGATCTTTTCTGGATATCATGTATGTGTAAACGTACATATAAATCTAGATCTTCATTTGTATGAATAAGAAGACAAAAATCCTGCACTTTCATGAGTAAGGGAGGTTCTAAGTAGCCAGATGTATCTACTATGCTACAGTCCTGAAGGAAATTAGTGTATTAGCCAGATATGTTACAAACAATTACAGTTACAGGAGATTTAGTATGTAACATGGTAAGGTCATCCAGTTTAAATGTCTTCTAAAGGAAGGGATTCATGCAGCCTTCCAAGCCTGGGTAGCCTGCACATATCTGCATCTCTTATCAAGGCAAAAGGCAAGGTTACAACAGACCTGGTTTTGCCTTGTGCCTTGGAGTCGATCTGAATAAGAGTGAGATGAAGGGTGCCACGCATACCACAGGCAGTCTGTTGTTTAGTCTACATGCAGCCTTGTGACCCTTGAAGTAAATGTTATTTGCCATACAGCTGAGGGGGGACAAGATTCAGTCCTGAAATGTATTATGTTCTGCTTCAATCAGAAGATATTATTCTGTCTGGGAACAAGAATATATGTGACAGCACCTTCTGAAAATTCTCAAATGATGTACAGAATCATTTTCAGAATAAAATAATCTGCACATAAAAGTGTCTGGGCAAAGGTAGAATTGATCAAGAAACACAAGAGGGTAGCAGAGGAGACTTACGGTGTTTGTGGAAAGGTGTGAGAAAAGAGATGGAGTAGTCCCAGATAAGGCAGGAGTCAGGCTGGTAATGAACATACAAAATAGATCTCAGAGGTTGAACACCAAGGATGATTTCTCGTATCCATATTTCATTTTTATGTGATCTGTGTAACTTTTCCTGTTTTTACCTCCTCTGCTCGGGTAACATCTTTTCTTTATCGGATAACTTACATTCTGAAGGGAATCTAACAATATATTAGATTGTTACAACAAAATATGCCAAAAGACCTGAGAGAGGGTCTTTCTCCCTGCTTTCTTCTTTCCATTTGTAGCACCCGGGTGCCGTAGAGTTCAGAAATTCAAGGGAGGACAGATGAAATAGACACCTACAAAGAGGCAAAGCTGACCCATCTACCTCTGTGCTTTCCTGGATGTTCAGGAGATGGTCACATTTAGCACAAAATTCCTAGAGGTGATGGGTTTGGAAAATCTTACGGGAGGTATAGGTGAGACCTATTCTTTCTCCCATTAATTGACTAATTAATTAATTTGGAGAAACATGTAGGAATTGCACTGCATTTTCCAGGTTTAGCAAATCATGTCAGCTGAAGAAAAGTCTGAAGACTTTCTATAGCTGCTTAAATTATCAGTAACTCCTACATGTGTATTATTTTAGTATTTAATAAAAAGAAGCTTTATCCATTTCACTGCGAAGTCCACTGAACACCAGCTTTAGTGTATTAAAACTGCAGTGCACCAATACCTAGTGTGGGTCTGATATAAGCAGTGCAGACTAGCAAAAATTCCAAGACAGCCTAGCAGCCAAAGATAGTCACTTGCCAAAGAACCGTGAGAGAGAAGGAAGATGACTCAACTGTAAGTCATCTCCTAAGTCAGACTGATCTCTGTCTTAGGCAGTTTCTTTGCAGAGCAAGAAGCTTAAAGATCATGCATTCTTGTGTTTCTTGCGCTACGTAATAGAAAAATCAGTAAGAAGTTTTCCAGGAGAACTAGTATCAACAAACAGGAATTATGGTGTGATAATCCTTGCAAGTCCTTGCAGTTAAAATTAGTAAATTCTAACAGTGTGTTTTCAAAATGAGGATGAAGCTAGGTATTGGAGATCAAAATGTTTAGGCTGTGAAAAAATACATGGAATGCAGAAGATGTTACAACAAACAAGGGGAAGATAGAGTCCAAGTATTAATGGAGAAGGAGAGAGAAAAAATTCAGGGACATGCCTTACCCTGACCCCTAGCATTTTCATTAATAAGTTATCACCCTATCATGTCATATTTATGTTCTTGCCAGGCTTTAAGCTACCATATACTACAATACATCCAAGAGTTGGCTGTAATAGTCATGCTGTCTTCCATAGGGACACTCCTTTGATAGGGGAAGATGAGCATTTTGGATGCAAAGCTGTTGGTTTCACCACACAGTCTCGATAACGTGCTAGTGGTGAGATTTCTAGCAGCCTTCATTGTGAAGGCAGTGCCTATAAGGAGTCACTTTTGCAAACGGAGATGTATGGTGGTATTAATGCAAAACAGATTAACATTTTGTAAGAAAAAAATTGCTCCAAAATTTTTCTGTTAATTTAGCAAGGGTTCTAATAAAATAATAATATTTGGATGATCACTGATACACTTTCACAGTGAGAAAATTAAATGTTAATGAGGCTCACCTGAGCCCCCAGGACACACTCATGCATAACCACCCATAGTGGAACTACTCACGACAACCACTGTGTCCTAAGTAGTACTTCCTACTGCTTTTAAAGGAAAAGGCTCAGTTCCGAATTGCAGCTTCTGAATTTTTTAATCCATTGTCTTTTATCTCCCTGGGGTAACAGCAAAAACATTATTGTTTGATTTGTACTGCTTCAAACTGAATATCAGCAGAAAGGAATGAAAGTGGCAGCTCTGTCAGGTCCTGAGTGCACACCAGCCTTCCAGGTCCCCTTTACATTTTCAATTATGCCTAATTGGCAGTATTTTCTTTACTCTAGACCCACACCTATGTGTTCCTTTATTTCCTGGCAACAGCCTCACAGAATTTCTGCCAATCACCTAAATAAACAAACAAAACACAAAACTGATTTCCCACTCTATGCCAAGCTGCAGTAGACCCTGATGGTAACATATATTAGAGAGAGACCATGCTTGAATTAAATTTTTTGGGACACATACACTTCAGATCTCATCCAAAATGCCAGAAATTAAACCTTAACCCAATATTTAATCAAGTTCCTACTCAATCCTTTTAGCAGCATTCTTAATAATTTGCTGTTGAATGTGTATTTTTACTGCATATGATAATTAACTTTTTTCTGACATATTACAGTAGAAATATTTTCATGTTACAAATGTAGCTGGCAACTTTATCAATACACGAGGCAAAATAGAAAGTGTGGGAGCACTGATTGTGTGGCGTTGCTGACAGGAAGACAGGTTCTCTCTGGAAGACCATTGTATGGGACTTTTAAGACATACAAAAATATCTTAATAAAATAACACTACCTTGGCTGTTTAAATTAAAATGGAAAGATTTTTTTTGTCTTAGTCTGTATTCTTTAAAAGTTGAAAAACTGCATAGGTTTAACTTATTAGATCAGAATATTATTATGAGGAAATTTGGGGGTTGGTTTGGTAGCTGAAAAAATATTACAATACTGATATGGATTCATCTGATTGTGCGTTTTTCCCTACAACAACAAAAAAGGACCAGACACATACATATGATTTTTGAATACAGAATAATTTTTTACTTAAATTGGTCTGAAATATTTTAGTTCTAACAGTTTAGAAACAAAAAAGTTAAACCTGTGTTCACAAATGAAACAGCAGTAACAGTGTCAACTCTCTTTTGCCACATGCCTTAGGAGATGAAGCACTTTAAAGTGAACAAGGCTGACTTATATCTAATTTTATTCATATTTTTGGTCTCAATTCCTTATTGAATGGTTTATGGAACATCTTCAATTATGCATTGCAGTCTCATAATACCTATAGATCAGAACTTAACCCTATATTCTATGATTCAAATGCCCTTCTACTGTGTTGGGAAACTCTTAAGAATATATATTAAAGTATGGTTTTACCTACTTTAGCTCATTTTCTCGTAGGACCTTTTAATTAAATTAACTTCATAGGTGCTGAAAATGAATCAGGTACTTTATTTCTTTTTTAAACATGAGGAGTTCTTACAGTCTAAAAACACTATACAGATGAAAATAAATAGATCTGTCTCCTAAAGTTCTGCAAATGGTCTAACATTATTTCACTAATATAAATAACAGTTTATATCATTGCCTCAATATTATTAACTATCTTGTAGATTCATGTGTCTCTTCTTTCAAGAAAAAGAACTTTTATCAGAAAGTAGTGTGACAACAGTTAGTAAATGTAATCTATAGTTATTCAATACCTGTGTTTTCAGGTAATTTGTGTAGTTTAATAGTTACTATATTTGCATTCATTATTCTTATAAAACCCCTTTTCTTCCTATTACTTTGTATCATTATCCCCATCATTACATTTTCTTACATACCTTTGTTTCACATATGTGTGATTTCATTGAGGTTTTAGGCTGCTTGCATTTTGGTTTCTGTACAGAGGGACAGACATGGGACATACTGCAGTAGGTGGGCTGTAACTTAGTTTTTCCAGAGAGAGATTTTCACTGTTAATTTACCAGTGTAGCTGTTGGAGATCACACCAGCTGACCACAGGTGAAAAGTGGTTTCCATCACTGTGGAACAATGCTGAAGAAAATCACTGATTTTGTGACTGATTTTAGAGATAGTCTTCAGCCCCATGTCTGCTTATTTTACTCATTTTCTCTGCTCATACCAGAGATGGAGATTCACTGAACAATGTGAATTCTAAATATAGACTGAAAGCAAATTCAAGTTTTCCTGTGCTGGTAAGAAATTCTAAGCTGGACCTCAAAAGAGAATTGTGTTCTTAGTGGGTTACCCCATTCCTCCAAGGAATACCTTAAGCTGTCTCATTTTACTGAAAGCCTTTTATGTTTTTTCCCTATATTTAATTTCTTTATATTACTCTCCTTTCCTCTCCATTACCATCTGCTTATTCTTTAATTTCTCCATTTATTATCCTGCTGTGAACTTTTTTTACAAACAAGTTTTTTGAAAATAATGAAATTTAAGATAAAATATTTTATACTGATTAAAATCCAGGTCCCGTAATAGCAAACTCTACTGAGTCACACTAATTTCAACTTATTGAGCCATCATTCCTAAAAGTGAATGTTTTAACTTCAATTTTCTATATGTAAATCAGTGTCCAGGTAGTCATGATGGTGCAGTATAGCAGAGTCGGTGATAATCTACACCGATGTAGTTTATACCTTTAAATCTAACCATGCATTTGCATTTCACAGAAATCAGTCTCTTCCATAAGTGCTTTGTAAGTGATTTGAGAAATACAGGAAGCTGCATATATTCTAAAAATTTTCTCTCTTGTTGTTCATTTAGTTCTAATTAGCACTTTAAAGATGCTACATTCATTCAAAAAATATGCACTAGAGAACTTTCCAGTCTTCAAATTATTATTTTTATACATTTTTTATGTTCATAAAAAGTCCAGAGCTCCAGAAACCATCTTATTTACATAAGATACAATTATCAGCACGGCATCTTGAGCATCCTAAAATTTGCCCAGCATAAAACTCACTTGTCAGATTGTTTCATCATTCATTGTCAAGCTTATGCTTTCCAGTAGGAAAAGCATAGCAATCATGCGTGGGTGATTCTGTCCTACCTGCTGCTGTTGATCTTCATCTTCTTTTCTCTGCAAGCTGCCTGTCCCTCTGAGTGCTTGACAACTGTAACAGCTTGACACAGTGTGAGGGAGCAGAAAATGCTCAGCAGCCCATGATCACTATTAATGCCAGAGTTTAATTGCAACTTACTAAAATCCCTAAAGCTGTTTCTAACAATTTTTTTGTAGTTTAAATGGATTACCAGCATTGTTAGAATGTTATTTCAACATGAAAGCTTGTGATGTTCTCACAACTATTTGGAATATTAATTCTTGAACTGCATATGGGGAGGAAAGTCCTCAGCATGCCCACAAGTTATTGTGATTTCTTTCAGATGTTAAACATTGGTTGGAAACACCATCATCTTCGATGTCAGTTTTTTATGTTTATATTCCTTTCCCCCATCATTGTAGCCCTGAAACACTTCATAATTCTGTCAGTGTTGTTGACATTTGCTCTTCCCAGAGAAGCAGGGAAGATCTATTACCCCTTTTTAAAATATAATTGTAATTGGGGAAAAGTTGAATAAAACAGCAGCTATTGTTACATGTCTGAAGTAGGGCAACAAAACTGGTGAAAGGTCTGAAGCACAAGTCTTTCAAGGAGCAGCTGAGGGAGCCGGGGGTGTTTAGCCTGGAGGAAAGGAGGCTCAGGGGAGACCTTATCACTCTCTACAGCTGCAGCTACGGGGACAATCAGCCCCTCCTCCCAGGTAACAAGTGATAGGACAAGAGAAAAGGGCCTCAAGTTACACCAGGGGAAGTTTAAGTTGGGCATTGGGGAAAATTTCTTCACCAAGAAGGTTATCAAGCAAGATTTCTTCACCAAGAAGGTTATTTGAACAGGCTGCCCAGGGAAATAGTGGAGTCACCATCACTAGAGATATTTAGAAGATGTGTAGATGTGGCACTTGGGCACTTTGTTAGTGGATGATTTGGTAGTGCTGGGTTAATGTTTGGACTTGATGATCTTAGAGTTTTTTTCTAGCCTAAACGATTCTATTATTCTGTGAATCTAACATTTCATCAGAGCAGGGGGCAAGGACTTACTATCATGTTCTCAGTCACAGTCGGATGTCCTACGCCTTGGGTTTTTTCCCTTTTATCAGAACTGGGAGTAATGGTGCACTAAGAGACCTGGTTAATAGTATTTCCTGCTCAGATGGTTTTGCTGTTAGCAGTGCTCACAAAATTTGTGAAGAAATAGAGATTTTTTTTGTTGAAAAGGAAAAATAAGAAATTTTTACAAACCAGAAACCTATGTTAGCATGCCTTCTTGAGCATTCCTAGAGCTGACGGTAAGGAAAATTCCAGCGTTCAGAGGTATTTTCCAGAAGAATGAGTGACTGCAAACAGCTTGAGTAAATAAGAACAGAAAGAAAAAGTATGAAATGTTTACAAGCAGTGGTTTAGTTCTTCATGGGTCTTTTGACACTTAGCTTGGACATCTGTATACAGTAAAATAGGCAGCACAGCATTTTGCACTTGATTTATTTAGCAACTATGAAATGTATGCAGACATTGGAATATGGTTTTTTCTCCTCTGAAATGGTAGTTCTAAGCTAAAAGCAAACTTAGCTTTTGTGTATATTAAATGGGTGATTGTCATTGGTTTAGTATTATGTGTTATGGGTGTTTCTAACATGACAGTAACATCACCTAAAGTTAAATATGTTATCTGCAGCTCTGCAAAGGGCTAGAGTGCTGTGTTCATCTCAAATGGCAAATTCCTCCACAATCACCCCATTAAAATTCTGAATTCCCACCACTCTGCTCTCTTATACTTGAAAACCTTGTTTAACTTCGTTTTGTCTCTTCATGACTCTCTTCAGGCTCCATTCTGCCTTTGCTTAGCAAGTTTCTTTTCTTTCCTCTGTCCATGCTGACCTCACACTCCCTCTTGGGATCATCTGTCTGCACCAGTTCAAAATGAGATTCTGGATGTATGTTAAGGGGTTTTTGTGTGTTCCTTATTTATTTCTCTGCTGTAGGTTATGTGTAATTCCTTCTCTCATTAATATTTTTCCATGTCAAGTTTTCCATGTCACCATCACTTTTCTTCTCTCCTAAACAAGATTTTCCCATTTTCCTTTCCAACTAAGACTTGCATACAGGATCTCAGAAGTCCCTGATCATCACAGCATTTGTCTGGGAGATAAGTCATTCTCCAGGTTTGAGACAAATTCGGAGGAACGTCTGAAATGAACGTCCTCTGATAGAAGGCAGGTTACAGTTGCCCCTCCCCCACCAGGTTCAGAAAAAAAATTCCTTGGAGGAAAGTGAAAAAAGGAAAAAAACCTATTTATTTGACAAACACATGGGAAAAGAATAAAGCTAAATAATAAAACCTCTCGCTGTGGAGAGAAACCTGGTAAATTTTCAGAGTCCTCTTTGGGTGTGGTCTCTCTCCTTCCCAGAGCTGGAGTTCAAGCTGGAGCTCGACCCTCTGAGCTAACGGTGTAGGGTGTCCCAGGATGTTCTGAACAGTACCAGAAGAGAAGAAAAAAAAGCCAAAGTCCCAGGGAAAAAAAAGTTTAACTCTCCATCTGTCTCCAGAGAAACAGAGCCAAAAGCTGGCTGAAAAGCAGGAAGGTGCTTTCTTCTGCTCCACAGCTGCAGAAGAACACAGGGGAGTGTGTATCTGTGTCCTTGAACACAAAACTGCTTTGAAAAGTTTGCCTGGCTTTTTTTCCTTTCTCTCGCACCCGGTTTTAAAGGCACAGAAAGGCACAAGATTCATGTCCAGGCATAGGGTGGCAATAGGGGATA
The DNA here is from genome assembly GCA_013399875.1 of Gymnorhina tibicen. Lineage (NCBI taxonomy): Eukaryota > Metazoa > Chordata > Aves > Passeriformes > Artamidae > Gymnorhina > Gymnorhina tibicen. The sequence goes on from VXAZ01007244.1 coordinate 917,808, forward strand.
CAACATCATAAAGTCACCCCAAGACTGTCATTTACGGTAGTAGGACACCAAATATGAAAACTTTCCTCAGAGGTAGGCCGAAAAAAGTTTGCCAAGGTTTTGTTACTCTGGACTGGTTTAGTGGGTGTCAGTTTGAGCATTAGACAACTACAGACCTATGGAAAGAAGGGCCATATTAAAAATCAATTGTGGAGCAATGTTTTCCCTTTTTTCCCAATTTCTTCAGAAATCTGTAGCCTTTTGACTGGATTTAGACTGATCCAGATGTAGCTATGATGCACTGAAAAGTTTCTGCATAAAGAGAACAGATCAGGATGAGCCAGACATTAATAGAATCAGCCAGGATGAGGGAATGACTGTGGGGAAATCTTAAGTGCACAGCATGGATTAGAGTCAGATTCTGGCTGCTCCAGGGCTATGGAGTGGGGCAGAGTCAGGCTGCACAGAGAAGGAAATATCCTCACAGACTCTTTGAAGAGACAGGGCAGAGAGTAGGTTGTAGAATTAGAAGTTAGCTATTGACTTACTTTCCTCCAGCTGTCTCCCAGATAAACTAGATGGCCTAGAAAAACCACGAAGATACAAGAATTTGGACCAAAACTCAGCAATTCAGTTCTACTCATTATAGCAATTAACTATTTATTTAAGTACTACTATGAACAGAAATGCTCTGTAAATATTTGGAAAATATTCTGATCTCATTTACTTTGCAAACTTCCCACAGCCCCATACTGAATGCTTGATGGCTCTGTCATTAAGAGGTCTCTTCAAATGCGTGTGCTACTTTGGACTGCCTCAAATAATTAAAAATCCACCTATATTTGCTGTCAGCCCTCCAGGGATGAGAAAGCTTGTGAACCTCTTGTTCATTTGCTTTCGCTAAATACAGGCCACCACTTGGATTCAGAAATTATAGGAAGACCCTCCTTTCTTGAAGTGCAGGCAGTAGTTACAACTCTCATTGTACTAAAATTGTTCACATATGCATTCACTACTTTTTGTGAAGAATATAGGTATTGCAACATAATAACCAGGTGCAAATTTAGACACAAGAACCATGTTTGAAGCAAAGATGACACCAAACAATAATCATTCCTGACTTAATATCAACATACTACATCTCTAGAGTAATTGCCCTCTGCTTTTGCTCTTCTATGTCTATTAATTCATGTAAGAATAAAAACCGTTATGTGACTGAGAAGGTCTGTGGATTACAGATAAATACACATATTTACTAATAGTAGTTGTATTAAGAACCACGTCAAAGGAGAAATAATAAGCAATTATCCATGTAACTTTCAGATTTCCAGTTCAATGACTTAGATATAATTTTGTTGTAATTACAATACATTTAACATGCATTCTGATTCATGAATTTAGCTACCTTGATTTAACCTTAGAGGTAACCAAGTCTCTTTAATGTTCAGCCTGTAAGAACAGCAATGTTCTCCCTATGAAAGTATAGACAAATGGGGAATTTTCTATACAACATCAACATACCATTTTAATTTTTCCTTTAACCTCAGAGTAATAATGAAAACTAATTATAGTATGTTTTTGCAATATGTTATTTACAGTCTATTTTAGAGATATTTATGGACTTCTCTAATTTCCATTGTGTTTGCAATACAACAGAGACAATGAATGTTTCAAAGCATGTGCTAGTGATGAACACCATTAGCTGTGACCGTTCTCATGAGTAGTCTTAAAAATCTAATAAAACATACTATTCACTTCTACATATTTTGTTGAGTTGGTTTCAAGATAAATTGAAAACGTATTAAAGTTAGGCTGAATTAATTGTAAACTTATTTAATATTTGTGCATGATTCTTTAGACTGTCTTTGGTGGTTACTTGGTTGTCAATGCTCATCAATTACTACCACAAATAATACTGTAAATATGTGATTAAATTAGTTAAATTTAGTGATCCTATGCTTAGTGATGTGTTGTTCTTGCTTTTCATAGCAGAGTTTGAAGTGAAATCATGAGTAGATCTTCTATTTTTCCATTTATTCCATCTGATTTAGAAACATGAAATATTGCTAATAGTTCCAGCAGTCTCTCCTGCAGTGAGGTTGCCAAGAAAATTGCTGTTTGGTATCATGCACTTTGTAGTTAGAATTTGTGTGGCGTTTAGGTGCACAGAAATTAATAACTTCTTATTTCAAATCCAATAGCTGTTACTGGAGCATTTGGAGTGCCTTGTCTCAAGACACGAAAGGTCCCTGAGGATGACAGTGGTGAAGCGGCAAGCACAGTCCCCCTCAGGAGTTTCCAGTGAAGTTGAGGTCCTCAAAGCTCTGAAATCTCTGTTTGAGCACCACAAGGCTTTGGATGAAAAGGTACAGTATGGAAAAAAAGCTTACTAAATACACTCTTTAACTTGCTTAATTGTGCTTTATGATGCAGCAGAGCAACACCATTGTTTGTTTATTCCTTGGAACAAATCCTGTACTTAGAGCATTTACAGGTATCCAGAGAAATCCGTAAGAATGTCTGGCCGATAGCTGTAATGCGCTTGAGGTCACTTCAGCTATCTTTTGTAGACAATAGAAATGACTTTTCAAAATAAGCAGATCTCACCCCTACCAGACATGCTTCTCCTATTTAGCACTAAAGATAACCCTGTGGAATTTATTGGGTATAAAATGTGTTTTTAAGTTATGGCCATGAAAATGTAGGTATATCTCAAATTTTGAAAACACACAGAGAGGCAAAATGAGATGTTTCTAACTATATAAGGGAACTTGGCTCTTAGATACTTTTAGGAGGAAAACCTCCTAAATTTCAGAGATCTTTTTAGCCTTTGCTACGTAAGGACAGTGTTCCCTTTAAAAGTAGCATAACCTAAAATAAGTATTACGTTCTTCATTATCAGAGGTAATGAAGGACCTGCAGAATCAAGGTAAAAACCACTGATAACTGCATCAAGTCATGCTAATTAAGAGGGTCTTTCCACTGCATTCCAAATGTATCCTGTGCTGGAAAGACTGTTTAGTGTGAATGAAACTTCATACAATTATGAATTATCACCTTGAGTATTGCGTACGTGAATTCAGAATCTAGTTCATGTCTAGAAACAATATGCTCGGAAGGTGATGTATCTGAACGAATTAGTAAGTGCCTCAAAACTACATATGCGGGGAACACGTGAGAAACGTGGCTCATGAGCAAAGAACCTCGTTCCTTATGGGGTCTGTTTTGGCTGATTTGCTCATTGCTGCTGTTGAGTTGCTTCTCTGTTTGAGAAGGTTGGGTAAGCAGGCATGGCATTTTGCAGCACAGCATCTGAAACCATTGACTGCACAGATGAGCTGTGTTGTATAAACCAGTTTAATGGTCTCACAGTAATAACTTTAACTTTTTAAAACTCAGAATATACTCAGAAAGTTGAATATATTTAAGGAACTGAGGTAGCTGTAGATATATAGTAATATATATGTATCGTTGGTAAGGAGGGGATGAGACACTGTGGGTTATGAGTCGTGCTGGGTTAACTATCAGGTTCAAAGTTAAATAAATTTAAGGAACTTAGACTAAATCAAAACTTGTTATGTGTTTACGTATATCTTTTGGGTTATATGTTCTACTCAGATATCGTGAAAGCATCTTTAAAGAAAATCTAGAAAAGGAAATATAATGACTTCTAGCCACTGTAATAAGCTTTTGGATGTCACTAACACTTAAAAAATCCTGTATTATTAAAAAGATCTTTTGAGGATTGATGGGGTTTATGGTCGGAGCTTTGATCTTTTATCCAGCACTTTAAACATCGATAAAACTAGGGTACAGAGCTCTCCAGCTTTTATACTTTTTGACATTGTGTTGGATAAGTATGAGAAATAGTAAGAACTAACCTTGAAATAGATTCTGATTATACAACAGTTGTGTACCTCTTACACCTTTTCCTTTGTGAATGTTTTAGTGTTTTGGTACTATGCAGTTTATTTTACATCCCATTTTGAAAACTATTGTACAGAATTAGATTGAAGCTGCATGTAATATTATGAGTTATTGAAAATTTTGACTTACATTGTTGAAAATTCTATTTTTATATTATTTTAAATGTAACAGGTTAAATCAGTATTCAGCACATTAAAAAAATTTGGAATGACACAGGTAGGCATTTTATGCATCTAGTTGATTCCTGTCCCAGTGGTAATGACAATTATCAGGGTAAAAACGTCAACCATCTGCAATCATATTAACAGAAGATTTGTTCCATTATAAAACAAGTTTTAAAACTGATTGGTCAAAATTAATTTTTCCTACATGCTGTATACCTATGTGTGGAACCTTTTTTATTTTGTTGCAATACATCATATTTTTACTATAAAACATTCTGAGATAAGTAAACAGTTTAATGAATTATTTTAAAATAATTTGTTATAAACCCAGCACACATTATTTTCAAGTACAAATTCTGTATAAAAATACCTGGGTTTGTTACAGTGTCTCTGGAAGGATCGGATCAAAGACGTTGCATATATCGCCCAGATACTTGATAATATAATGCTTTCACAAATTGTCAGCATTATGGTGATTTTTATTTAAAAATAATGAAAGTAAAAAAGACTGCATGCACCCAAATGTGCTAAAAATTCTTTTATGGCATGTGAGTCATATATTCTGCATGGTGACAGAAAAATTATGTAAGTTAGATTTGTTTCAGGCCCTTCAGAAATAAGATATCAATCCACCTATAAAAATGCATTGAAGATTTTCAGGGACTAGTAGAACAATATGGGTTGGACCTCTTCAGAGATATCTGACCCAACCTCCACCTCAGAGCACGGCCAACTGTTCCAGGTTGCTTAAGGTCCTATCCCATAACTTCTGAGTATTTTTAGACAGAAAGCCTGTTCTGGATTTTCACCACCCTCACTGTAATTTTTTCCAGTAATACCTATCTGGAGTTTCTGTTTCTGAGTGTTGCACCTGTTCCCTCTTGTCCTGTCACTCTGCATCTGTAAGAAGCTGGCTTTATTTCCTCCACATCTTCTGGTTAGCTGGTTGTAGACAGCAGTTAGATCTCCCACGAACCTTTCCTTCTTCACTTTGACCAGACCCAGCTCTCTCAGCCTGTCTCATGTGCTATGTGCTCCAACCCAGTGAAGGCCAGCTTGGTGGGCCTTCACTGAAATCTGCCAATATCTTTCTTCTACCAGGAAGCCCAAAACCAGATGCAGCCTCCAAAGTCTGGAGGGAAATAATCATTTCCTCCAACCCACTGGCCAAACTGTGTGATGGCCTTTTTCACCACTAGGTCTTTTCTGCAAAACTGCCTTCTCTTCCCAAAGCCTGCCTCATTCCCTAGGGTTATGCCTTTTGTGGAAGTGGGATGCCACATGGACTTCGTGTCACTGATCACAAACCTCTGAACCTTGCAGTCCAGTCAATTTTCTATGCACTGTGGAATCAATTTCACCAATTCATATCTCTCCATTTTCTCTAGGGATAAATGGAAGATCTTGCAGAAAACAGTAAAGACAAAGTAAAACACATTCACTGTTCTCTCCTCATCCATGGAGCCAGTCCTCTCATCATGCAAGGCAGTAAGGTTGGCCAGATATCTTTTGGTTTTGACAAAGCCACAGTGGCTCTCCCCAATCACCATCTTGTCCTTTATACGCCCAAAAATGCTTTCTGAAAGATTTGGTCTATAACCTTCCCTGCACTGGCCAGCTTGTACTTTCCTGGATCTTCCCAGGATAACTCCTCTATTTCATGATGATGGACACAACATTTGTGAGTTTTCCACTCACGAGGAATCTCTGACTTCCCCTACTTTCAAAGTTGAAAAAGGGCTTAACTATAACGAACTAATCAAGTCTCTTGGCATCCTTGCATGGAGTCAATCTAATGCCTTTGAATTATGTATGTCTTGTCTTCCTGTATTGTGGGTAATCCTTCGCTCACACAGACTCTGCTGCTGTGCTCAGGGAGGCCTGCAGGCAGAACCTCACAGTAAAACTGAGGCAAAAAACCATGGTATATGATACACTGATGTCACAGCAAAATAAGCAGTGCCCCATCAGAAAATGCACGCAAAGCTGAAGTTAGTTAATGGATAAAGAGTAATAAAAACTGTCAAAAGTGCACTGGAAATGTATCATGATCCTTTGCAAATGAATAATGCAAACTTTAATTTTTTTCTTCACAAAAAATGTTGACACTGAAACTATTAATGTAGCTGTTACATTCTTGGAAAAGCGTAACAAAATATTTTCTTAAAAAGTTTTGCCCTTTAAACTTAAAATAATATGAAGAAAATCTTAAAATTCTTCCTAAATACAAATTTTCTTTCATGATTTCACTTCCTACACTAAAACATCCTGAAGTCTTGTAGCAAGCTCTGCCACAAAACTTGACTGATCATGAAAGGATTGCTACGTGCACAGTACAGAAACTACAAAACCATCCTCATTACTATAACAAAATGCAATCAAACCTACTAACAGATTGGAAAGTGAGAAATAAAATATATCAATTTCTTGGCAGGCCTCCTTAAGTATAAAAAGAGTGCAGAATGATACCTTAACTTACTTCAAAGTCTATTGGCTTTCTATATATTACGTGAGATCTGGGCTTTGCCTTTACCTTTCATCCAAAAGATAGATCACCACAGAGAGATCACAGCCATGATTGCATTATTCTGAGAGTACATGGCTGTCACTGCAGTTACTTCAGTGTCTGACATCTCCTTCAGCATCCCTCTCGTTGTGCCCATGCCACAGCCCTGGAGAATGAAAGCTTGTCATGACCTTCCCATGTGAGAGAGCCAGTCCTGTTTGGCTGAACCCAGTAAGTACCTCTTAGGAAGTAGGAAGTAGTAAGAGTATGCTTTTAGTCTTACCCCATTATCTGTGTGAGATTTTAGCAGCCCCAAACAAAAGTCTTCACAGACTGTTTTTGCAGTTTTAGTGTATTTTGTGAGAATTTTTGCTTTAGGGCATGAGGATAATGAAAGAGTGAATTTAGTTTAGAGATATTTACCATTATATGTGTCCCTCAGAGAAATTTCATTGTTTCTTCTTGGGTAAGCTGTGTCACAGCAAATGAAATTGATACCATGCTAATAATATTTTATTACTATTACTATTATTATTTAGAAATGTAATGTGAAAGAAACTATACATATTTTCAAAAAATTTTTGTCTATCTAATTATGCTAACATTTTTAGAAATACAAAAAACAAGCACATGGGCAGTTCTGCTGGCAATTTTACATTTTCAGCATGTCAGAAGTTAAATTCGGTGACTGTTATACCTAAGTGTAAGGTTAGGTTATATCTCACAAACAACAAGCATTGTTAAAAAATGTGAAGTTTTAAACACTAGAACTTAGGAGTGATTGGGACTAGGACCAATGTGAAATTCTGACTTAACATTTCTTATAGCCTTTGCTATTGCATAAGTCAGTTGAAATTCACAGCAGTATTCATAAAGTGGAAACCTCTCTTTGGTTATTCACCCTGTCCTTCATAATGCTACAGTTCTCAAATACTTCTCTCACTGCTGCTAAGTAGCTGATATCTTTTTGTTGTGGTTTTTTTCATGCAATGAAAAGTTGTGGAACTAATCTAAGACAGCACTACGAAATATTTCATGATACTATATATAAATATACATTGTATATAACAGAGCAAGTGAAGACAATATTTCCTAGAAATCATTAGAGCTGAATAAAAAACAGAAGCTCATTTTAACTTCATGGTAAAAATAGATATTGAGTATAGAGCAGGTCAGGAAGTACATAGTCCTTATATGAAATTCAGGAAGAACAAAAGATAGAAAAATCATTACCTTACTTGTGCCATTCTATAATTATAGTTAACTTCTAATATCTGTCTGAACATGTTTGTTGTTCTGCAGACATTTTTTCTATTTTGTGTTCAACATTTAAAATGTGTATTTGGAAAGAAGAAACTGAAGCAACTTCTCCAAACCCAGTTTTTTGGTCAGTGTTATAAGTGTCCAGTTGATCTTCACAGTGGAAAGCAGCTACAGATGTTGCTATCTTAGCTAAGAATCAAAAACCTGCTGGTTCTCTTAAGATTAATTAATGGCAGAAAATATACTTAATATTCTTGCAAATAAAATTAGCCTATTCATGTCAGCATTGTCACTATCTTTTTATTCATTAGCAGGTAACAAGGAGAACTTTTATTCAATAGACTGTTCATGGGAAAAAGTGATTCAATTCTAGTGTGGAAGTGTTTTTTTTAAAAAGCTCTTTATGGGCTGCAGATCTGAAGAGAATGAAGAAAGAATTTGACAGCATGCAAAAAAGTGGGAAGCAGTTGCTAGGAGACAGAGAAAGATGGGTGATATTTTGCACTAACAGCAGTGCTAACATGACATTGACTATGTTACATTTAAAGATAATGTGGATGCATTTAAAAGCCAGAAGACTACCCAGTCATCTGGGCATATGTTGGATACACTTTCTAACATGGGAGAGCAACTCTCTTCTGCTGTGTCTGTGACACTGCAATCATAAAATCACAAAACAGTTTTGGTTGAAAGAAGTAATTAAAAATCACCTAGTTTGAACTCACTGCCATGTTAGGGACACCATTCACTGGACCCTGTTGCTCTAGGCCCCATCCAAACTGGCCTTGAACACTTCCAGGGATGGGGCATTCACAGCTTCTCTGGGCAGCCTGTTCCAGTGTCTCACCACCTTCACAGTAAATAATTCTTCCCAATATCTAATCTAAATCTGTCCTCTGTCAGTTTAAATCCATTGCACCTTGTTCTGTCACTACCTGCCCTTGTAAAAAGTCACTCTCCAGCTCTCTTTGTAAGCCCTTTTAGAAACTGGGAGGTACTATAAGTTCTCCCCAGAGCCTTCTATTCTCCAGGTATTTGTCCTTTAAAAATGCTTATGATAGCATTTCTGTTGGATTGGTTGACATCTGATTAGTCTTACTTTATGAAACCTATTTTTAGTAATGCTCTATCATGTGCCCAAGAAAATAGAAATACATTGAAGAATCATATGAAATTTAAGCAGTGTGACTTCTGAAGTGATATGCATGATCTCACTAAGATAATTCTTATGGACTACAGTTACTCACTTACTGTCACTTCCAGAAAATAGAAAACAGTATAATATACAAATCACTAACTGACATTCACCATATGAAAACAAACAAACAAACAAAAATTGTCAGGTAAAAATAGTTGGCGTTTGTCCCAGTTCCTTTTTCTTTAACAAGATAGTGACCTGGAACAATACCATTTCTCACATCTTTCAGAAATGAGGATGGTTCTATTTGGGATTTTTTTGGCTGTAAACATAAATTTGAAGAGGGAATCCAATAGAAAATCATTTGTGATACATTTGTATATGACAGAGAAAGAAATGTAAAATGAGAAATAAAGTTACAGCTTCTGGGTTGTAAAGCAGAGCAGATTTCTCCTTCACGTTGGAGTGCTGATGTAACTCTTTACGTTTTTCTAATAGAATCAAAGATTTCTCTCAACTTTAATAGCTGTTATTTATGTTTGAAAATGAAAAATTAGTTGCAACATTTCCAATGTCGCTATGGCAAATGTGAATCTGAATTTGTTGTTCACTGGTCAGATGAAAGGAAAAAATATATTTTCCGTGCCAAGGCAGAGTCACTTTCAGTTCCTTTAGCAACTGTTAGATTCAGAGAACAAATAAGAGCCATCAGACTGCAATTTTGGTTAGGTCATTATAAAAAAAGGCAGTGTATTAAGTATGTACGTGGAAGGGAGGTGAGGTGAGGTAAGGTAAGGCAAGGCAAGGCAGGGCAAAGGAAACAGCTTCCGACTGTTGCTCTGTGTTACACTGGTACTGTTCAATGTTGTCACTGACAACAGGCCAAGAATGGAAAGAAATGTATTTGAATATAACAGCTTGATAGTCAGAATAGAAACACTAATTCTCTACCTAGTTTTGCTGAAGTGCCATGTAAAAATTGTGTCTCCGGAGCTGTCTGTTGTTTACAGGGAGTGTTGTTTTCAAGCTCTGGAACGGCTGTATAAAACCCACTAGGATTCAGTTCTGCAGTGCCACAGTGGGTAAAGTTTAAGGATACTTCTTCTGATTCCAGCTTCTCGTAGAGCTGTGACGTCCTCAGTAATGTGGCCTGGTTGGTTTGCAAATTCTAACACCCTTCAAAGTGAATGTCAGTGGTAGACATATTATAATGTATTTTTTTAAATACATGCTCCTTTATAAAACACTTGGGCTTGCATACATGGAGGTTTTAGAAAAAATTTCAAGTAAAGTTGCCAACTCATTGTATTTAATTTTGACTTTTAACAACTGCCTGCTTGTGAATTTTCTCTCAATCATCTTGTCCTGAAGCAGCGCTTACAGCCAAAAGGGTTGAAGCCAGAAGCATGATTGTAATTTTTCCATGGTTTTTTTATATCTAATTTGAGATTTTCCTTAAGAAGTTGCTCCCTACCAGCTCCCATAGTGATTAGAGAGGTTGAAATCGGGCCTCTTGAAGACAGGTCTACACCCCTCATTGGTTGTTTTAAATAAAGTATGTAAAGAGGAACAAAAGCCTCAAGGTACTGCATAAGAAACTATATTTGCATTTGTTAGAAAGGCTGAATTGTTTTATTTTTAAGTGTTCATTTCCTGAATATGTATTTCATTTTTAGATTTAGTCATTTTTAAAGTCAAGTGAACAAGCTATATTATAGTTTTGCTAAATAATTTTCATTTACTGAAGTCTAATCCATTCTTGGGATATAGTGAATCTGTTTGCAAAATCTCACTTCTGTCAGTAGTAAAGGAAAATAAAGTATGTGAGGAAAGGTAATATTTATTAGACTAAGAGCTGTCACCAGAAAGAAATGAGAGCAGTAGGCCGTATACAACTGTTTTAGGGATCACCTGTATTTATCAAGGATGTGAAAACAATGAAAACATGTTATGTTGCCATGTGCATGAAAGACTGATTTTGTTTTGCTTTGTTTTCCAGCTACATCCCTTGGTCTAATAGAGTATGCTACCTTACCCTACAAACATTGCTAACAGCCTTAAACATCCGTGTTTGGAACATGTAAAGAAACACAGCTTGAGTGTTGACTGATTAGCCAGGTTATAAAGTCATTTATTGTGAGGTTCCTAGTGAAGTTATGTAGCTTCAGAGAGTCACAGGGTCCCTTAGCAGTCAGGAGAGAGAGTCACACACAGCACTGGAGGTCACTTCAGGTCTGATTTGCCTTTGATTGTACTGGGAGACTGCAACTACATTGCTGGCTTAGGCTACATGAGCTACATGAGCTGACAATGAGCCAGAGCACTCAAATCAGCTGAATATGTCTTCAGACACATTTAGTATTAAGTTAGTATTAACTCTTAATAATCAGTATTTAGCAACAATTAAAATACTAGTAATAATAATAATTGAGATCATAATCATCCTTGGAACAGAATAGGTTATTTATGAAAATGGTGCAAACACAGAGGAATTTGCTGCTTATGAGAGTATACATCGTTTATGAATTTTTGCAAAACTGAAACAAATGCATGATGATACAAAAAATCTCTAGTATATGCGCCTGAAGGCAATGCTGAAAGTTATTTTTCAATGAATTTATTGCATTCAGTTACTATAAACAGATTAGTTATCTTCCATGGAGTGAACCTAAAACATCTGCAAATGTTTTTTTCCTTAGCCTTTGTAAAAGATGTTCGTGAAAATTTTATTTTTTATGCCTAATGTGGTCTTAAAATATTTTCATTTGCTGTGTATTCCATAAAGTTACAGGCAGACTGTGGAACAGCAGTGTGGCATTTAAAGTTTGACACCTATTTTAATGGGTTAAGTTTTCCTGTAGTTAGGTTTAAATGTTTACTACACAGTATGTCTCATGAAAGGGTGCTACACACATGCCTGCAAATGGAGTGGCAGGGCATACAGTAGAGCATATGGCAGATTATATAATCTTTAAAGACTAATAGAAATTACGTTACTGCACATATTTTGATTTTTCTTCTAGGTAAGGGAACGACTGAGGGTTTCTTTAGAAAGAGTCTCTGCACTGGAAGAAGAACTAGCTGCTGCTAACCAGGAGGTAACATAAAACACTTTCTCCCCTTTTGAGGTTAAATTTCTCTAATACTCTGTCCCATGTGTTCCTTCTCACTTTCCTCAAAACTGTCAGAAAAAAACCCCAATAAAGCAAACAAACAAAACCAAAACAAAACCAAAGAAAAATTACATTCTGAGTAAGCTTCTCAGTGAGGTTTGTTTAAGGTGGTTGTAAGATTAATACAACCTTCTGTTTAGTGATTTATTCCCTTCTTCTCTTCCCTTGAGAGCAAGCCAAAATCCAAGAGCTAGTGACAGATTCCCACATTTCTTATTGGGCTTGAAAAAGGAGTGAACCAACAAATACATCAGATACTATAAACAATTAAATAACCTGAATTTCCATTTTACTATAAGTAAAACACACACACATGTATATATATTCATTATATAAATGTTAGCATTGATGAAGGAAGGATTATGGGTGAGTGTGAAATGTAGGTTTGTCTCTTCCCCTTTAACTGCAGTGTATCATGGTGTACTGTGGTGCCATGTAACTATTGTGAACTTGGACAAGAGATTTTTTTCCTGTTTGCAGACTGTTCTCTTTTGTTTGAAAGGGTGAACAGCAAAACATGGTTGTATTGAACGAACAGCTGTACACTGCACACATATAGACAGGAATTTTGCACCCTAGAAAGGTGATTTTGAGGCCATAAACTTTAAAAAAAGAAGTCTTCTGGTGACTTTATTATTCCCATCATGTTCTGAATCCACCTGACATGTGCTTTTAACACCATTAAAAATAAACCAGATAAGCAAGTTGGATTAAAACTATTTTGGGTTATGGCCATTTTCTCATGTCCTTTTATTCAGGCTTAAGACAGAAATTGAAAGAAACCACAACCTCAGATGCTACCAAATAATTCTTTAAAAGTGGAATACCTATAATTCAGAATAATGTGTGATAATGTAAAGCAGAGACTCCTAAAGTATTTTTTTTACTAATTTAAAGTGGAAAAGGTACTTTCTTAAAGTAACTTCTTAAAAATAGGATCTTCAATTAAGATGTTAGTACTTCATTTTTTACAAGCATGATAACCTATAAACCTATTAATGTTATACTTTGATTCATCCCTTTGCTCTCTGAAGTAAATGCAGTTTATCTGTTCAAAAATAAGATTCCTCTTTCAGAAGGATCCAGAAAAGTTGTGTTCAAATTGTATAGGTACACTATGTTGTGTAATCTGTTATTTGCACTAGCGTTTATTAAATAGCAAGCAGTCCTTTTGGTCAGTCAAACCAATGAGATGCACTGCACTCCTCCAATCCCTCCTGCTCATGATCCAGTTAAATCCAAGTTCACTTCACTGGGCATGGGATTAGGCCTTAGAGCATTGCCTTGCTATTTGGAATTTTTAAAATGTAGTGAAACTTTTTTTGACAGTAAGGAATAAAAGCATGCACAATGAAATTAAATTGAAATAGGACTTCCATAGCTTTTCTTGCCCCAAATCCTTAGAAATGTTATACAAAGTTTGTGTTTTACATGACACTAAAGACATTTAGAAGGGCACTGAATCAATCAAGCATAACATGAATATTGTTATTCCAGTTTCCTTTGAGGGACTGTTGAAGCTGAAATTCAGTTAAATAATAATGAAAAAAGAGTGAAATGGGAAGAGATGTGGAAGAGAACAAGTGGATTATTTTCAAACAGTTATGCATTTGAACAAGAGTTCAGATAATTTTCACACAATTAGTTATTTGAGTAAAACAAAATTAATTACAGCACTGCAATATTTCAGTTTAGTTTTATGATAATTCCACGGTGAATACACACGCAATAAAGCACTTAAAAAGTTATTGTATTATATATGAAAATAAATGGGATGTTTCTAGGGGAATATAATAAATGGTTTTCAGTAATTTCTGTATTCCTGTCTCAGTGTCTGTTCTCCCAGGAGAATTAATATTTTCTTTCATATCCATTTTCTCATACTTATTCTAAGAGTGTACTATATTCAGGACTATATCTAAACATAAAATGATGACAGTAAACTGGTTCCCTGATTTAACAAATATAGGTATGTGACAAGTATCAGATAAAAAGTAGTAGAAATGTATATGTTAAGATATTACCTCTCCCTGAAAGCTTGTGGCTGTGGCTCTGACACAGCAAGAGTGAGAAACTGCAGAGATTTATTGGAAATATATTAAAAAAAAACCCAAACTAGGAGAGAACAACTGTAGCTTTCCATCATTAGGTGGTAACTAAGCTCTTGTTTAACAGTCTTTGTGGCATATTACAGACATAACAAAGGGAGTGAAATCATCTGTAAATGGTATGGCTGATTTCAGCTCTAGTTGCTGACACAGTCTTACAAAGCACTTAATATTGGATAGGCAATAGTAACACACCTTGACTCTAAACTCCAGAGCAATTCAGATGGACATTTGGAGCTGTTGGGGGAACTCAGCTTGTGTAAACTTCCGTGTAGTTACACAAGAGTAGTAGAGAAGGGTTTTCATCTTATGGGCTTATATTTCATTAAAGCTTATATTTTATAAAGAGTGGATTAAAAATTCTTTAGATATAAGTTTTCCTGGGGAAGAGGTTATTTGACTATATATTTTATTTTGCTACAGCTGATTGGTGACTGTGGAAGGGGCCTTTGTACATAGCAGCAAACTGAATTGCTGCTAGTGAGTTTTTGTGCAGACAAAGACAAGATAACTGTCTACAGTAATAGCATTCCATGTTGATCCTGCATTTTTTTTTTTCATTTCTGCTTACACTCAAGGCCATTACTAGTTCACAACTGGTAGATGTCCTGTTCATTATGTCTGTTGTAGGTAAGATGAATAGAAGAGAATGTTAACAATTTTTTGAGAAATTTGCCTCCCATTTTTAATTAAAATTACTGTAAAACATAGCTACATTTGCTTATCCCCTAGGTGCTTTTAAAATTATGCTGGTTCTCATCTTCTTCTATGTAACCCATGGCCTCTCCAGATAATTTTATTGCTGAGAGTTATAATTTGCAGTTAGCAATTAGACAAGCTGCAGGTGGGACATCCAATAACAAAGCTCAGTAGTATAATAGTGTTCTTCTGTGAATATTTTTCAAGGGAAATGTGATTTTTTCAGTGAGTGTATGAATATTTGCAAAGTTGAACAATGATCTACTAACTACCTTCCTTTTTACACACTAATTTGAGATGAGTCTCATTGGCAAGAGAAGTGGGTTGTGGATTTATCTTCAGTTTTGTCATTCATGATCTTAATGGGAATTAACTTTAATGTTAAAAATACTGACAAGATAACAACTTTTGTTCCACAGCTTTAGAAATACTCTTATTACCATTACAAATGTGAATCTTTGTTAAAAGTACACTAAACTACACACATGCAAACAACACATTAAGGTTAGTCATTAATGCCATGTATTCCCAGAAACCCAAGTGCTGGCAGCTTTCTCAGCTCAAAAAGACATAGATTATAGACCATGACCCAGTGACACTTCTAAATCCATTTCTGCAGCAATGTGCAGTGTTAAATGACAACTATTGCAGTTTCCATTAACAGATTTCCCTGTTTCCCAGAGCCTTAAACAAATAGTTTAAAAAAACCAAAAAAACCTTTAAAACTTTTTTCCAAGGCTTTTTTGTAAAATCATGCTTTATAATTAGTTAATACAATACTGGATTTTTTTTTTTAATGGCTGTGCTTAATTTGCACATGAATTTTGTCCTGTTCATTTTAAACTATCCATCCCTTGCAACATCCGTCTGTGTTAATAAGAATCATATGATAAGTGGCATTCCAAAACCCTATTTTTTTTCTGGTTAATACGCTGGTTTTTCCATCTTTCCTCATCTTTCCACAGTACAAACTGTGGCATGAAGAATATAGC
Source organism: Gymnorhina tibicen (assembly GCA_013399875.1). NCBI lineage: Eukaryota > Metazoa > Chordata > Aves > Passeriformes > Artamidae > Gymnorhina > Gymnorhina tibicen. The sequence continues at coordinate 933,757 of VXAZ01007244.1, forward strand.
TTTATTTACATTTATTACCTCAAAGATACTCTTCAGGAACCCAAAAAACATTGGAAATGTAGAATATTAAGTTAGAGAAACTACTGGTTTGACTATATATATCACTGTACTACCGTATGCTTTTCTGCAGCATTTGTTCCAATTGCCAATGCTGTTTCCAAATGCCAAATAAGATTGTATTGCTTCTGTCAATATAATCTCTGACACATAGATTACATTTTAAAACACTCAGGCCTCCTTTTAAAGCCTCATTGTTACAACTGCTTCTGCAGAAGTTTACTTGGCTTTGAGGCTAAATTTAACTCCTGGAGCTCTCAGAGATCTTGCAGGAGTTTTGGATCATAGCTCACTGCTTCATGTAACTCATTACGTTCTCTTGTTTAGGCCATGGGTTTCTTCCTGATAGTGGGTTAGTTTATTCATTAGGGTGCCCTAATGCTAATTTTATAGCATTTATGAAAGCAGTCATCACTGAAAAGAGAGGATGGTTTGCAATTTCTGATTCTTTATGTTCCATACCAGACACAGCGGAAAATGTATCCATTTATTCAGCAAAGAACTTCCTAATACCATGTTAATTACCAAACTTCTGCTAACCAGGGAAAGTCAAGAACACAGCAGAAAATGCAGTAACACTTGTTACGGCTGAGGACAGTTTTGACTCTGACCGTGAGGGATGCTGCAGACATGACTTTGGTATCATTACTGTTAATGAAATATTCTGTAGTATTTAATATATATATGTATTTCAAAGTGAAATCTTAGCGAAATGTGGCATGTCATTTTTACCCATGGTTGCATGTGAAAACATATTTGTATGCCTAGCTTTTTCATTTCCAGTTACATAAAGGCATTTTTTTTACAGGGGTTTCTTTGTGGCCTTAGGCTTTCTGTGTAAATACAATTCAAAGTGATTTTGGAGTAGAAGTGTTGTAAGAGGACTGGTTTGCTGGGAAAAATAGCGTGTGCATTTCTTGAACATATAATTTACACAAAATTTCATCAATCCAGAATTCATAAATTATGGATATCAAAACTTTGGATGAAACTGGGTGGAATTTTTTTTTTTTTCTGAAGGCCAGGCAGATGACTTATATATGTTTCTGGTGACTTGAGGCATACATTTTTTTGCAAAGAATCTGAAACACCCTTCCTCTATAGTATCTCCTTTCACCATATTTTCTCAGACTGGTGCAATTGCAAGATACTGCTTTCTGAACTCTCTCCTACATGTTAATTTTTAAAAAATTTCTTTTTAAGCTATAGATTTGCAGAGTTCTGACTCTGAAGAGATATTCTTTGTGGTCTGAACTTTAATTTTAAATGTCTGTGTAAATGTACCAAAATATATCTTTTCTGCAGAGTTGCACATAATTAAAAATATCTTGATTTGAAATGTAATTTTTAGATGTTATCTATAATTGCTTTTTATTCTGTCTTTAACCTTAGCCATCTAGTTAAATGTTACCTCTGCAGAAAGTTATTGTTGCCCTTAAGTTTTAAATGTGGCAATGATGCAAAATGATGAGGTTTTTTTGATGGTTATTTCTTATACTACGTGCTCTACAGCATTAATTTATTTCTCTGCACACCTGAATTAGTATGTGTAGCATGGCAACTGAATAGGTTGAAAATTAATACAGCAGCACTACATCCTTCATTGCCTAATTTTTTACAAAGTAAGAAAGAACTAGGCACAAGAAATAGTCGGTTAAGTTGCTCTAATTATTTCATTTTATGTTCTCAACTAATTCTAATCTGAGAACTCAGAGGAAAAAAAACCCACTAAAATCCTTTGTGGATATTGAGGGCAGCAGGACTGATTTTCACTGCCATCACTTTTTTTCACTAATTTTGTGTTTCACTAAAATACAGAGTGGAATAGGTCTAAAATTCAATGCATTTTCCGGATAGCAACTGAAGAACAGTAATTTCTATTGACATATTTGAAGTGAATGTCACTACTGCATTTGCAAGAGTGGTTCCTTAGTACAACTTCCATAAACTTCTACCACAGAGAAAAACCTTCATATTTTGGCTACTAAAAGAACATGTATTTTCTACCATGACAGCAGATAATGACTTTGCAGATAACAGTATTTTTATACAAAAACCTTAGTGACTTAAGCCTATTTATGTGTTTTCCCATTGTAGTGTGTGCAATGCAGAAATATCTATTCCACACGTTCACCAACTTTGGTCTTCTTCACTGAAATGGTTTTGCAGGGCAGAAATGCATTGTTGCCTAAATGTCTTAGGGTGTTTTCGAAAGACATCCTGAAATGCTGTGTTCTCTTTCCCCTCCATTTAGCATGTGGCCACCTGTAACAAATCCTAAAATACTGATGTCATGTTCTCATTTTGCACTGTCATTTTGTCTAAGTTGAATGCCTCTTAGGTGTTCTTTAGAAGACACCAGTTTGTAAGACAGGATTCATGGTCTGTGCCCATGTGTTCATGGAGCACTTAAGGAAAAATGTAGCTGAAGAATGAAGGTTTTTATTCCTTCACAAAGCCGGTGTGATTAATAGTTTTAATAAAATGTTTGATATTGAATGGTTTCTAGCTTGTATATATTTTCTTCTATGTATTTTTATATTCTTTTGAATATCACATCATAAATACAACTTATTTCTGGTTATATTTTCTAACTATTCTAAGATCTCAAGTATGAATGGATTCAGCTACTTCAGAGTTTTACTGCTGTTAAGGAAGGATTCAGACTTCCACTGAGATGAAAAATTCTGGCTACTAAGCATCTCTACTGCAATTTTGGTTTTTTTCTCAGAACCTTGTGTCATGGCTAATTAGTTCTTCTTCATTTTATTTACTTTTAAAAATTTTTATGGGCTTTTTTATATAAGGATTTGTGACTAGAGTAAATCCCAGTGTCACAGATTTATCATTGAAGAGTAGAGTTTTGTTCTGCTCAATTTATTCATAAAATGTCCTGAGATTGTTTGCAGCCTTTCCCTTTTTTGCTATGACACATCGCTGTGTATCAATAACAGCATGAAGAAATTGCTCTTAAACTACTGTAAGCTGTTATTGGCATTAAAAGAAAAGAAAAAAAATAAGTTTAGTAAAATAATACTTAAGGCAGCATGGCAAAGGGTAAAAAGCAATGTCAAACTGTGACTTGCTACTTTCGCACTCTTTACTCTTCTCCCAAAACCTGCTGTGCAGCTATGAAGCAATTGTTTAAATATGCATTAAAAGAGCAGTGAGATCGATGTTTGAAATATTTTTTTCAAATCTCTTCAAATCTACTTCATTTTTATGTCTGATAGAAATATTTGATTTAATGAAACTTCGGTCCCCCATGATTAGAAACTTGGGTGATTTAATGCCTTGTTTTACTGAATAAATGATGACTGGAGATTAAAAAATCCCAGTTTCCTTTAGACCTTGAAGCACAAAATTTCCATAAAATTAGCATCTTCATCAAAATGAGTATAAGCCTAATCCAGTATATTCTTTCATGTGTGTGTCTGTTTTAAAAGCATTTGTTTTATAGATTGCTCATTGTGAAAATAAATTAGGTGCTACTACTGTAATGTAAAAATAAGAATCTAACTACAAATTCTGTTACAAATACTCATACTAGTCTTCTGTTTAAATGTTAGATTCTCATTTTTTTAATACCTGTGGCCTAAGTCTTCAGACTTTTGCCTTTGGGGAGATTGTATTTTCCTATGCATTAAAAATGTGGCCAAATCTTAATTGCAATTTAGATTGCTGCAGAAATATAAATACGTAGTCGTTTATTTAGTAGCAATATATTCTGTCTTCACATCCATATTTAAGTGCTTTTATTGGACATTTTTACTATTATTATTAGTGCATTACAATGCTCCCAGCAGAGCTCCAGTAAAGGACCAGGATGCCATTTTTTGGGAAAAAAAATACTGAAACATGGGTCCTGCTCCATAGCACTTAACAGTATAAATTAGTCTTACGGTGTCCACTGCTCATACGGCTGTTGAATGAACAGCATTACTGTAAAGCCCAGGTAGCACAGTGACCTGGGCAATAGATGTGGCAAGCAACAATTACTCTTTTTATAGGAGCTCTGTAAATGTCTCACAGGACTCAGGCTCATCTGATACTCTTTGAATATTCTTGCTCCTAAAAGCATAGGGATTAATTCAGCAGGAATGACTGGTTAGTTGCTTCTACAGCAGAAAAAGTAGGATGCAATCCAGTAGAGTTAATGGATTGTCATAAGTATTGACAGATAGACTTGGCTAAATGGCATAACTTGATTTTTGACAGCTGATGGCAGTAGTGGCATCTATTCAGGTGCACAGTCTGTCACATGATTGTTCTGGGACCCTGCACAAATCCTGGTGTGCTGTATGAATCCTATCACGCTCACTGTGTTGTAAGTCCGTGCTTGGGAGTTAAATACTGGGTACATGTGCCCTCATCCCAGCTCCAAGCCTGGTTTCTTAATGGAAGAGAGGCTGGGTCTGCAGGCAGGAAGGAAGTGACAGTGCTCCCCATGAAGTCCTGCAGCTAAATAACTGTAGGACACAGTATTCATCATGAAATAACACTAATGCTCTTCAATAAATCAGCAGGTATGGACAGTTTTCTGGATCTCATGAGGTTGAGTTATTTGAGTTATTTTGGGGGTCTGTACAGTGTTTTATATTAATCAGTAAAGAGGGATCACAGAGCATGCCTGACATTCCTGCACAACAGCAAACAAATACATCAGTATATGACAGAGCTCTGTGAAGCTGAAGAAGATGCCTCAGAGATTGATATATAGATCTTCCGATATCTCCTCTTCTTTATTCTAGAGAATTGCAGAATAGGAAAGCTCTGAGTTTCTAGCACAGATTTTGTGGATTTCTAATTTACCACACATTCCTCACCCAAAGCAGAAAAAAGGGAGAAAGAGGAAATGGCATGGCAGCCAAGGAAATACAAGCTGAGAAAACACAGGGATCGCATGAGCCAGATGTGTGGTTGAGCACATTTCACAGTTGTTTGCCAACACACCTGAAAACCCCAGGAGATTAATGCCATTGGAAAGTTACTTGTATATGGTTAGCTTAGGGATTATTCATAGTCAGCATGAGATTAGACGCCAGGATAATTCCAGTTTGGATTTAATGCTATCTATTTGGCAGTCTGTTTAGGGAGCTTAACAAATCAATGGAATACAGCTCTCACCAGACCTGATTTCATAAGGTCTCGTTAGCAAATGTCTTACTTTAAACACACTGACTTGCTAAAGAGCATAGCACATAGGTAAAGCTGTGCTTAGCTGACATTGATTGAAGAGCTCATTATTTGTACAAAGTATATCCATGAAAATTTTAATGTCTAGTGTTTAATTTTCTCACGGTATTCCCAGAGTGCCTTTCATGAGACATCAGAAAGAATATATCATTTCTCTTTAATCTGTTATTTTGGGAATCATAAACTTTGAGATGGAATGCCATTTTATCCTGCACTGGATGTATGAATTCAGGTTTCAGAGAACATAGCTGCTTATCTTTCTGTCTGTGTCATCTTTGGGGTCATTTGACATTTGTCACTTGACATTTGTCAAATGAGATGTTCAAGCAGATGAAGATAGTTTCATTGCAAGAATTAGGCTTGCAGTAAAGGGTTGCAAGACAAAATTATTCTTTACCATTATCTTTTTGCAGATCCATCTTGATGATTACCCTTTGTTTTTAATCTGCTGGAATAACATATTGTTTTAACATTTCCTTAATATGCTTCTTTGGAATGATTATTCAGTTTTCTGTTTATTTGTTAAATATTAGATGATTTGTTAAGATCATCTACTAACTCTCAAACCAGATTTTAAATAGTATAACAAGATCATAGTATCTTTTATGCTTATTACTATCCATAATAATTTTTTAATGTATGAATAGGCCTTGCATGCTGAATTTGAATAAAATATTTATATTGATTACATGAGTCAATAAATAAAATCAGCTGTAAGCTTCATCAGGTTCATATGTATTAATCAGTATTCCCATTAACATATGAACCAGAAAATGCGTTGTTTGTGTTTTCGTATTGGATCATCTCAACCCTACAGTGCACATGCAGCTCTAAGGGTATTCTGTGAATTCATAATTTGGTTGACTAGCAAGATGTTTTGCATATGTTTTCTTTTAATTTAGTGCAAACAACTACCCATCATATATGCCTGTAATAGAAATAAATATAGAAATAATTTTACTTGGAATTCAAAAATGTGAAAAATATCATGGGTTGGATTAGGAAATGTCAACATTAGTAAATAATAAATAATCTTCACTAATGCTAATGGAGATCAGTGTATAGGTGATATTATTATAACAGGAGCTGTAGAGGACGTGACTTGGTTCACTCTATGAAAAATGAACCTGCTTGCTTAACTTGGTACCTGGAGAGTGTGGTTTCGGCACCTTTAATCATGCAGAATATGTGGTTACATACAAAAAGAAGGAAAAAAGAAACCATATGTATAATTCTACTGCATTAAAAAAGGCTTCATATTACATTCTATTCTGCAATAATCCTACGATAAAAGCATTATTTTAGAAGTTCCATGTACTAGGAATGTCCTTTGTAATTAAAAAATTGATAAAATTTGTATCAGTGAAGCTCATATCCTTGATCTTCACTGGAGAAACCTGGGGGAGAAAATTACTACCAGTAAGAATGTCATTGAAAAGTATTGAGATCTTGACTGAAATTAAATGGGTACATTTGGTTTAATACTTGAAATACAGACTGTAATTCACTCTACTGAGCTTCAGTTTCAATGAAATGGGAATGAAATTTAAGTTGGGATTTCTTCCGTTTGTACATGCAGATCATGGCTTTGATATTGTTTAATTGTAGTTCTAGAATAAGGTTCATTTCCTTCCTGGATATTTCTCATATCCTATCTATCTGTTGTATATTTTCATGTTTTCTACAATCAGGAGCAGAGATGGTGATTTTAATACAGATACACTGTGTAGGAAAATGTGATAAAACTGAATATACTGGCAGAATAGTGGTTTTCATAACAGACATATCCAGTCAAAATAAATCTAAACAATCTCAAATCTCTAGGTACCAATATGCAGGCAAAGAATACAAAATTTCATTTGTGGAAGACTGTTTTTACTCATAGGGACGTATATTGATATAACCAAAAGAGGAAAACAGATTTGCAGTGCAAATAGCTAAGCACTCTTTTTCAAACTGAGCAGGACTTTTCAAACTGAATTATATATATTAAACAGCAGTACTTTTCAATTAAATGCTTTGTGTACTAAGAGCAACTACATAAAGCCCTACAGGCACAAATATCTGTGTATATATTATCATATATATTAAATATATACATGCACACTATGTATACATGTTTCAATAACTCATACATGGTTGAAAAGAATGAACATTATAATGTTTCTCCCAAATCCATCCTCAGCTCTGACAAGCTGGAAATCAGACCCTACCAATGAACTCTGGAGATTTTGAAAACTGGTCTTTGTTAGAGTAATAATGAAAGAACAATAGTTTTGCTACTGTTTTGTTGAGCTTGATAAGGGAAAAAAAAGCAAGTGGAATTAGTCAGCAGGTGTCAAATACACACTATAATGCAACCATGTAATTGATTTCTTTCATTATTTTCCTATTGTGCTAGTCTCTGTAAAAGACTGTTCTTTCACTGTGTTGTATTTCATGCAATTTTGTGACAAATTAAAAGTAGTACATTTTTGTTTACTTAGATGAGCGTTTCTGGAGAAAATGTACTGAAATGCACCTGGTAATCTGTGAAAAATCTTGACAGATATTCTTTTTCATAATAGCACCTGCACCATTGCTTTCAATTGCTCCTGTTCTGTTTTCTAAGTGCTGCTGTAGAAATAAATGGTGCGTGCTCTAGAGTACGTGTAATCGCACAAGACAGGTATTTACACAGTAACAATTTGGTCCAGAATGCAAAATGAAGCAAAGGAGACTAATAAACCCTACTGCCTTATTGCCAGCCTAAAATGTTAGTGTATTATTACTTTTAAAGTACAAGAATGACTGCTGCCCCAGACATTTAGAGTTCAGACAGAGCAGGGCTCAGTGATGGTGCAGACGGGTGGCAGGAGGTCCTGCGGTCGGTCAGTCCCCTGCTGCAGCCAGCTGAGTGCCACAGCTGTACAGTGCCCCTGGACCACAGCGCCCTTGTCACCAACACAAGTGACCTCCACAGGCGTGTCAGTAAAACACTGATAGCTAGGACCTTGTCAATAGTTATCACAAGCACGGACCATCAACAGTAAAGGACCATGGGGTTAGTATTTTCATGTTTTCCATTTAAAATTAGGAATCTTCCACAGACTCAGAGCATTTCCAGTCATTTTTGCATGTTGTCATGCATTATGTGCACTTCAGCGGCGTGAAAGCGGAGTCTGAATGTGCTATCCACCATACAAGCAGGATCGCAGAGAGCAGTGCCAACATCAAGATAGCAAAAATAAAATAATCAAGACATACCAGAAGCTGCAGAAGCAAGAGGTGTTGGCTTTCTTTGACAGAATTTGAAGCATAGGAGGTAAAGACTTAAACTGTAAAAGATGTGTAACCGAGGGCTGGAGCTCGGCGTACTAGCTACTCATAAACATACAAGATTTATTTTCGTTACTGTCTGATTTTCTACAACTGTCTGATTTTCTACAACTGTCTGATCTCCAAGGCTCCCTCATGAGGATGATTTCACCTTAATTAGTATTTCTCCATAACAATGAAAGCTAAACAGCAATATTAATAAAAGGTCAGCAATCTCAAAAAGGGGGGATTCATTATGTAAATATGTTGAAAATATATATTACTCATAACTTCTACAGTTTTTTATTTGAATAAAGTATTACTTTTCTTTACATGTCAGGACAGGTTTTAAAGGACTCAATTGTGTAAAGTTTCTAGAAAGCTCACCACAATGTAGCAATAAAATACACTGAAATCCAGGCAAATAGAAAATAAACCTAGCTGAGAGGTTGTCAGTCAGACACAAATAGTTTACAAGTGAAATTTGTGCTAAAAAAGCCCTACTTGAAAATTTGACTGATTCTTTTTGGTTTACATTGTCGAATGGGGGAGAAGAAAAAGTGCTAAGTTTAAAAAGAAAATAAAAAATGGGTTTTTTCTTCTCCCCAAAGTGAGCCCAAAGTGCACTGTTAGGGCTGACAGTTTCATTCCATGCCTCCCAAACTTATTTTTTTCAGTCTGAAAAGACTTATATTTAAAAGGGCAAATGCAGGCTGTGGGCTTTATTTTCACAATAGCTAGGAGTTAAAATTATGGAACATACAGCATTGTAATCAATATTAGCCATACTTCAAGGGAACAAAATAAAAGAAAAAAACCCAAAGCCTGTATTTGCCCTTTTAAATATACTTGGTTATAAAGCTCGGAACCTGCATTGCTGAATGGAAAAACTAAAGCATTTCAAATTCAAGGCATTTTTACAGAGATTCATTTTTAATCTCTTATTTCAAAAGACTTTCTATGGATCTATGAGTTTTGTTCATGAAATCAGAGTGTGCTGTTTATGATAGCCTGAAGAGCATCTTGTGTTCTCTCTCTCAAAGGCTATTTATATAGCTAATCATCAGTCCTGTGCAGTTCATTTGACCATGATACTGAACCATACTGGGATTTGTTTCAATGTTGGAAGATGACATAAACAAATTCAGTGGTTTAAGGTAGGAAAAGTTTATGAAAAACAGCTTTTCAAAAGCTTAAAATAATTTCATTGCTTTTATAGAATCACCGAATCATAGAAAGGTTTATGTTGGAAGGGACCTTAAAGATCATCTAATTCTAACTCCGCTGCCACGGGCAGGAATGCCTTCTACTACACCAGGTCACTCAGAGCCTCATCCAGCCTGGCCTTGAATGCCTCCAGGGATGGAGAGTCCGCAGTCTCTCTGGGCAACCTGTTCATAAACTGATGAGGCACTGGAACCTTATAAGAAGTAAAGAATTTCTTCCTAAGATCTAAGCTAAACCTGCCCTCCTTCAGTTTAAGGGCATCTTGCTTTGTCCTATCGCTATATAGAGAAGTATATTAAGTATTCCTAGTACAGTTGGTTGCCTGAAGACAGAAACTGTACAGAGGTAAAAAATGGCCACTCAAACAAGTTTCAGCAGCAGAGGTACCTGGTCACTTAGGATTTTGTATCTTTAGAAATGGATTCTGATCTCACAAGTCTCAAATAATTTTAAAATTAATTAATTTGCAATATACCCAAAGTAAACATGTAGAGTAGTGCCTTCCCTGCTTCACTTTGTGTCTGATGAGAGACTTTGTGCTGTGAATAAATCCACTGCATCTTCATATATAGCTTGTGGGTTCCAGTATAATTTCATTTTTTCTAATAAGCCTAGTTCATATTTTGCCGGTTTTTGTGTCCTGGTTTTTCCTTTCATTTTTAGTTATCCTTCACAGTTTTGTAGTTTTTCAACTACCATGTGAATCTTTTATTTCTTCCATTTTTATATCTTAGGGTCCTACTAAGGTTAGTAATCAGACTGTTTCCCTTTTTAAATAGAAGGAATTTATGCTATTGCTCACTGATTTATAATCTCAAATTATAAATTATGAAATTGTCTTATTACATTGTTCTTTTCACCACCATGGCTGATGGGTATGGCTCTATCAGGTACTTCTTCAGATCAGTACCGGCTTATGTATTCACCTTTTGTTCTATGGTGTATTTTATATTTGAAATCAGTATTCCTGTCTTGGGGTGACTTTATGCTGTTGTATCCTCTATCACTGCTCTATGCCCAGACATGATTCCTGAGCCTTTCTATGCCTTTAAAACTGGATGCAAGAGACAGAGAAAAAACTGGGCGAACTTTTCAAAACAGAATCCTTAACACCTGGATTCAAACTATAAAGTGCATAGGTATGAAATGTAGATTTGGCATTTATGGAAATGGAGACCAGTTCAAATTCTGAGTCTGAATTGCTGAATCCTAGCTTCATTAAAAAGTATATGATTCAACAGTGTCTGTAGATAATGGACACAAAATCTGCTAAGATTTTAGAATTTATGTGGGTGGTGTACTGGAGGTATTTACCAAAATCTTAAATTCAAAAAGCTGGGCTTTAGGAATGTTGAAATTATTTTATAGTTGAGACAGAAAGGCAGCAGTTGTGTAAGGTTATGTTCAGGATGATTATGACAGAGTAGGGCTTTAGAAATTGTGCCATTGGTCTCAAAGTACCTTTGACATCTGGAAGACAGAATCTAAATAATTGGAAATTTTTTTTTGATGTCCCTTGTCAGTCATAAAAATAACATGCAAAAGTGAGAAGAATTTTGAAGATCAATATGCCTGTGAGAAGAGAAGAAGCTGAAGGAGTATTTATTCAGATTAGAGGGTATTTTCATGGACTTAAGCTACAAAAGTTAGAAAGGTCCAACTAGAAAAGTAATACTCTACATTTTATTCTTAAACTGACAACAATTGCTTCATTTTTCTCAATTAAAAAAGAAAAAAAAAGAATGTTTGAGTTCTGCTGAATGAGCTTGGCAAAGAAAGCAGAGAGCCACATTTAGACTTTCTTTAGACTCAACTATGGAGAGATTTGAAATTTTACTATTGTTTAGAATCACTTTGAAAGGCATTACTGTGGTCCAGATCAAGCGTGCTAAATAGGAAAATAATGTCTGTGATTTTAGAAATGGAATATAATATTTTGAGGTCCACAAGCAGAAGCTGATAAGGACAAAAATATGTGATATATGTGATATATTTGATCATATTTTAGAAGGTATAATTTGGACTTAAGTGTTTAGGTTGACTGTCCAGTTTTGGGTACAACAGTCCTAAATAGAATTATTATATTTATCCACATTTATTTTCTATTAGTCTGTCTTTTGGGGGGGTGTACATTTTGATTTCTTTTCAGCCACTAGGATGCCATCCTCAAGAACATTACCGTTTACTTTCCTAAACAAAGAACATAGAATGGAAACCATTAGGAATTTAATGTTAGAGGTTAGATAATATTGTAGGTACTTTGAAAGCTGTCTGTGGACATGTTTTGTAGTAGATATTTTAAGCTGGATATAATAAACATAAAAACATTAATAGAACAGATAGGCATTTCTCAAAAATATTACAAAATTTTATCTGCATTGAATGATCATTTTCTTACCTAAATGTCTGCTATTATTGATGTCTCCTATTGTAATGATCATTAGAATTTAAGAAGTTATGGAGTCTACCTAGGAAAAATTTAGAGTCATCTGTGTCTTCACCCAGGTCATCAAACCTTCTTCCCTGTTTTGGCAACCTGTTTAAAAAGTTATACAAATGGTTCCGTGATTGAATTAGCACTTAAATTTGCAAATAACTTGCACATTATTGAAAGTTAAATCAGAAATAAGTAAGTAATGAAAAGGAGTACGATAGCAATTAAAAACTTTTGCTTCAACAAAGAGAAAAACAAAAATTTATGCTTATTTGCAGGACACTGGAGAATTTCCATGCTTCCTCAGGAGCACTAATTCTGCCTTAATATATTCATTAAATCAAGAATAGAACAAGTATGAAAACAATTTAGCTGTGTGGTTCCTCACAGTTTAGATGTGTTATCTGATGACTACTCGAGAGCTGAAACTTTTACAGTGTGCCAGACTTCAAACTCTTTGTTGTTCCTGTATATATTTGCTCTGCATTCATTACAGTAATAAAATAATTGAAACAGTTATGTTTAACAATGATGGATATTTTGCGAAGTGATTGTTCCCAAACATTAAAAAAATCAAGCAAATCCCTCCAATTAATGATACACAATATTGCATTCTTTTATTTGCCTGTCATCTAAAAGGGACAATTGATTTTTTTCTTTTTATTTGTTTACTTGCTTGGAAAGTGGTGGTCCTGTGGTACCTAAAGACCCGTGGAGGCTAAGAAAAATCAAACTCTTTTGAATACGTGATGAAATGACAAAATTTCACACTAGCATTTAAAGAGTCTTCTTATTCAGCTAATGGGCTGTTAAGGATTTGTGTTAGATACAGAAGATTATTCAAAATGAAGGCATAGTGATGTCTGCTTTTTAATGGATCAACAAAAGATTATCATATGAAAAATCCAGATCTATTGTTGCCTGTCAATTAACGTATCCTATGATTTTACATTTTTTCACATTATGTGTAATTGCTCTACACCAATCAGAATTTTATAATATGCGTGTTGAAGTATCTCACTTAATCTACCTGAAAGTCTCTTTAAGCACTAATTGATGGCTAATTTTTGTTTGGGGGAAGTCATAATTTCAGTAGTTTTGATCTGAGAACTGTTTGAACCATAAAGAAAAAGAAGTGAGTGAAGCTCTTCAGAAAACAAACCACAAATATTAAATTACTGATTAATGTGCACAAAGCAAGACTATGCTACTGACATTATACCAGTCCTTTTTCTGTTGAGACAGACGTAGTTCTTGTATTTAAGCAAATGTTTTAAAGTTCAGTGTATTTGTACAACCCCCAAAGACACAGATTGTCTCAGACAGTTTTAATTCCCACTCTTGTAGTTTCCTATAATTGCTTGGATGAAATGTTTAATGAAATGAAATGCCTTCAAGTCTTGGTCTTGGCACTGAAATCAATCACCTCCC
>VXAZ01007244.1:947423-1098012 GCA_013399875.1 Gymnorhina tibicen
GGGAGGATATGACTTCTACAAGGGCTGTAACTTGGAATTTTTAGTGAGCAGTGAATTATCCTGCTCATCAGAATCTCACATTAGAGCAATTTTCAACATTTATATTAAGGAAGAGCTGTTTAAAGTGGTGTGTCTCTTACATCTCAAATGTTGATCAGAGTGATTCAAATGGTCTTTACAATAAGCACTTAAATAGAACTTTAAAAAACACATTTGGAAAAGAGTTTCAAATTAAAATTAAATTATCCACATCAAAGTAATTTTATCTTGATGCCAATTAGAACTAAAGTATAATTTAATTTAATTAAATATCCCACAAAATCTTGGCTGCAGCACACACTTACCAGGTAGGACAACCTTAAATTCTCCCTCCTACGCCGTGCTTTTGTATTCTAGGACAGGACAGTCTTTTAGGGTGTTTTTGACTCAGGACCTGTGCAGACAAAATACAGTGACAGAAGCCTTTAAACTTACACCAGCTTTCCAAAAACAGCATCTATACATCCTGCCAGTGTTCTACTGTGTTTCATACATAATGTTACTCATCAGGTAAATCATTTACTGTATATGCTCATGAAAGCAGAACAATACAGAGATATCTAGCTGTGCAATTTAACGAAATAAATTGTTCATATTAGCCAGATCTTCCAGCTTATCATAGCATACAGTGTAAAAAAATTAGGACCTAAATCTTTCTATCCTGTGTATTGCCTAAGAATAAGCCACAAAGTCAGAGAGAAAGCAGCTTATTTTCCAGTAGCTACATGGGATTTTTAGTAGCATTACCAATAAATAACCAATATTTTAAATACAATAAAACCTGCTTGTATATGTGCTAAAATAGTCAGTGAATAGTAGAGGGTGTTAACTTACGTGCTTTTCTTAACAAAAACCACGTAAAACATACGTTGCTGTTACTAACAGATGGGAGGCTGACAGGAAACCAGCACTTTGTTTTACATCACTGAGGTTTGATTCATAGCCCCTTGGTACTGTTTTCCTGTAGCACAACTTTGGCTTTCATTGAATTTTATATAAAAGATTAAGTCTTGTTCTCACAAAAAATCAATGGCTAAGTGCTGTTTCATCTTTCAAGCTAAAAAAAAAGTGCCCTGCCACAAAATCAGGATAGAAGATGAGACAGTGTTGACTATCATGTCATTTATGAGTTCCTTTGTATCCTTAATGGCCTTTAGACATCATGAATATGTTTGGGTTTTAAACCTCTCTGCATATAATGACCTTATTTTGCAAATACTACAAATGGCCAACATAAGATTGAATTGTTAATAGACTTAAAAAATTACTTGCTTGGTATATTTCTGGGTTTTTATATATATTTACCACTTATTTTCTTTCTTTTGCAGATTGTAGCTTTGCGTGAACAAAATGCACACATTCAAAGGAAAATGGCAGCTGGGGAAGGGTCTGCTGAATCAGAGCATATTGAAGGAATGGAGCCAGGGCAAAAGGTTCATGAAAAGGTATAAAATGTCAGTTGTCATTAAATCTAACAATCAGTGTGATAAATAATCATGCTTTAGATTTTAGTGATGTGAATATTTTATGGGATGTCCATTTAGATTAATGCCTGCCTACTGAAACCAATATGAAAAATTTAGCTTGTTTAAACGGAGAACAAATGCAAATGGGCAGGTCCTTGTTCTTTGATAGGGTATTGAGTTAGACCCATAGCTTATAACAAACTTCTCCTGGAATTTTTTGCATAATGCTACAATTACGAGTACTATATGCTGCTGAGTGGTCCTTTGTATGTTGCGTACAGAAGAGCAAGGTGTAGTGGCACATATGTGTTTAAGGCTGTATATGCAAACATTCCTGCAAAAATAGACCCTAAGGGGATGACAGAGACCTAAAAACTAGAAAAAGTAATTTTTCTCTGTGCTGCCTATAGATACTCTCCAAATTCATGTCCATGCTCATATAGAGAGAGAAGCTACTTAGCACTTCTTCAGTGGAAATAGATATGTAGAATTCAGGCCAAGTATTTTCTGCTTAGTGCTGAAAGACAACAAAATGTAAGAGACTGACTTAGAAAAAAATGTTTTCTCCTAAGCCTTAGATTTCCATATTGATAAAAACCAAGTTGAGCATCTTCCTCTTTTGCTTCAGAATTATTAAATTAGAATGATAGCATAACATAATTTGGCAGACAGCTGAAATGAGTAGACCTGCTGCCTGGAATTGTGCATTTTTGTGTAATGCCATATGATGAACAGTGGCATAAATCATACTTAGAAAAAATAGCTGTCATCCTTACTTATTTTATAGGCAATCCAATTTACAATGGTGCACTTGCAGTGCAAGCATTAATTTTACACATTTTGCAGTTTATGTGTATTTTCCTTTGAGTAATCTATGTGTTTGAGAAACACACAGTAAACAAACACTGTTCAGCTGCATTCCCCTCTTTGCAAAATCTTACTCACAGGCACATCTGTGAAATTTTGATAAATGGTGTACACCCCACTCGCTTGTGCTTTTCAATACAACCACACTGTTTAGCTGAAAATCTCTGATTTTCCACTTTCTTTGCAAGCCATGTCTTCTGATTTGAGCCACTGGGTTCACTGCTTGCAAGCAGAACTAAGTGGAAATAATACTATCAATCCTTTAAGAAATCTGCATATTTAAACACTAATGAGAGGAATGAAATCCAACATAACATATTATTATCCATTATTTTATTGAATAATATTTCTACAATATTATGTCCAGAAAACTCCTATGCGTCCTAATAAATACAATTTAGGTTGGTCAGGTTAAGCAGAAATAAAGGTTTGTGCTTACTAGTTTGTGCTCCTTAGGGTAATGAAAGCATACTGGATACGGAGTTAAGAGGAGACTGTATTGACACCAGATCAACCAGTGCACTCTAATTCACATCCTCTGCACTAGCTGCTCTCTGCCTTTCTACATTTACCTTTCTACATTTAGTGGCCATCATCAATTCCTTATTATTTAGGGAAGAGAAACTTAAAAGCTAGAAAATACAGAAACTTGCAAAGAGGCCAACTTGCACAAAGAGAGGAGCTTTAAAGGACTTGGAAAAATTGTTTCAAAGAACACCTGACAAAGATCACCTGCTGTGGGAATTAAGATGCAACCATTTCTGTTATCAGATATTCTCCTACTTAGATCTGTGACCACTTGCTGCCACTCAGATCCTTCACTTAATCTCTAAGGACAATAGCCTGATTTCCTCACAAGCAAAAGCCAGGAAAGAGAGAACTCCCAGCGAATAAAGTGCCTATTGGGAAGTCTATTGAGAAGCAACTAGGGGTGCTGCAATGGTGGGAGACTTTCAAACAGCGAAAAATAAGATACTCTGAATAAGTAGTTTGTTTTCAAATAAACTCATTATTTCCTACTGGTATTTATTTCAGCTTCCAGAAGAACCATGAAAGTTGAATTATTCAGTAAAAAAGTATTTTCAGAAATGATCATATGCAAATTAAGAAACGTTGAAGTTGCTTTGGAAAAGAGGGGATCTTCTGATGTTTGTACACCTTAAATGTCTGCCATTACAGTATCCCTCTCGGTTGTAATTATATTTTGCTTATTTCTCTCTCATAATGGAGAATATTCCTAAAATCTGTGCCACGTATTTTAATTCAAATATAGAAAAAATCATTGCAATAGTTCTTCTGAATTTAATGGAGTTTTATGAGAGATTAATTAGCCTGAGGAATGACTGTTTTTATCCTCAAAGATGCCATGGATCTATCAAAAGTTTACTGCTTGACAAATCCACTTCAGCATGGATTTCTGTTACACTGAAGGCACAAAAGCTAAGTATTTAAGTGCAGCGTACATCAGGGTGTTTCTCCTTGGAAGCACACTGGTCCTACCCATAGTAAGGGCAGTTTTACCGACAGAAATTGATAATTCCCTTCAGAACAATACCAGAATCAAATGGAAACAGATACACATACCAGGAGAGGTAAAAGAGCCTAATACTTCTGGTGCAATGAAGACCAGATGTTACATTTTATGAGGAACTCAGAGCCATATATAATTTCTTTTTGCAAGAACTAAACAGCTGGGTCTATTTTGCTTTATAATATACCTCAGGCTGTCACATTTAGCTTACTTAAGAATCATGTTTTTTCTTCTTACTCATAATACTAACATATTACAATAATTAAATCAAACATTCAAAATTAAATCAGTAGGTTATGAATACAAAAATCTGTGAAAACATTGACAACAATTGTAGACATTGTATCCTGTAGGAGTAAGAGGTGTTTTGCGAAGGCAAACATAGTGGGCTAAAATGTTCAGAGTGCAAATCAAATGCTGTTAATAAAAGTAGCAGGTGTCTTTCAGAGCAACCATCAGAATCTGTTCTGGTTTTTGGACTTGATTATTTTTGGATTTTCTGATGTATGTTTTTGTATGATTAATAGAACACTGCAGAAAACTTCCAGCTTCAGTTTTTACTGGAAAAAGTTTATATCACATGCACTCCTTTGTTTTGAATGAATAAATAAGAAAATCTTTCCTTTCAACTGGTACCATAGTGAAATGGCAGAGCAAGGAGTGAAGGAAGGACATATGGAGCCCTCATCAGAAGCATCATTTAAAACAAGGACTTAGTACTGAAAGAACACCAACTGTCAAAGGGGTTTCTGGAACTTAGAGAAAGTTTGCTGTAAGGATGCTTTGTTTACCTGTTTTCTGAGTGTAGTCAGAATGCAAGATGTATTAAAATGTACTGGGAGCGATGTATAAAAAGTAGTGGGAGATGTGAATCGTGCCCCAAAGCATGCACATTCTAAATTAGAAAAATAATACACTTTGGACACAAAATAGATTTGATAAGATAGGTTTGTTTACAAGCAGGGCAGATACCTTTCTGGTTTTCTAATCATCTCTTTCTGAGTTAATACTGATAAAGCTAATTAAAGAATCATGTGCTGAGGGGGAATTAATGAAGACTGATGGCTTGACACACCTGGGGAGGTGAGGAGTATTGAGTGATAGGAATCATGGATATAAGCTGCAGTTGGCTTAGGAGCCTTCATGAATCTAAGGAGTAAGTCTAGGAGCGTATGCAGTATTCTTTCAGAAAGAGTCTAGGCAAATATTTTGTAATTACTGTTCTGCTTAATAGTTTAGTATGTCTGCATGACTACAAATACTTAGTGCTCACCACTGTAGCATAGAGCTGCATTACTTATGCATGGTTTAAATGATAGATCAATAGACTTCTCAAATGTTTGTCAAGAAATCAGTTCTTTGCTTGTTTTGTATCAATTAATTTGCCTTTCAGTCACACAAGTTTCTTTTCTTTTTTACCTGGTAGAAACCCCTATATGCTGCTACACATTAAGCTTGTTAAAACATAGCTTTAAAGGGGAAATTTTGCAGGGGAATTCCGCATTTCAAGTACTCTGATAGCTGACAGCATGGGCTGACTGACCTTTGCTGGATGATTTACTGCAAGGAGTTGCCAGGACATAATTTCTAATGGTAGAATGGGGAGCCTACTAAGAAAAAGGTGCTAGTCAGGGCAAATGAGGACAGAGTTTGTGTGTATAGTTCAGTTTGAACAGCTAGATAGCCCTTATAATAAAGGAGCAGTAACTGATTGCTCTCTTCTGTGAGAGCTCAGAAAATCTTCTAATAGTGTAAAAGAGAAACAGGCAGGAATTTTGGAAGAGACCAGCAACAAGAAAAAAAATTCCCCACCCATCAAGTGAATGCCCTCCCCTCCCTCATTTTGCAGAAGGACTAAAGTGGGACAGATGATCACAGGCACCAGAAAGATGAGTAAGAGCTGAAAGCCGATCAGGAAAAAGACATTCTAGATCTTTAAATTAGTAATAAAACTAGGAATCTTTTGATGGCTCAGTGGAAAGTGAGGATGTTTAGAGAGAGAAGTGCTGGAGAAGGCAGCTATTTTTACATCAGCAGTGGGGTGGTGAAAGAAATTCCAGTTGAGAGAATATTGAATTTTGTAGCTGATTAGAGGTTGGAGATGCTTCATAGTAACTGAAGAGGAGACCTCTAATGATCAGGAGATTGCTGCCTGACACAGACCAAAATGTGTGAAACAACCCACAGAAGTAGAATGATTTTCAAACACAGAGGTAATCAAACACTTGGAAATGACTGTGACAGCTTGGGTATAATGCTACTGGTTTTGGCATAGCTTTACACGCTGGTTTGTGTACTGGCTATATGGATGATGATCATGCTGCTTTTGCTTGTTTAGTTGTCCTTTGGGATGGGTCTATTGCACAGCAATGTAACTCTGTTAGGATCAGTTTCTTTTGAATGTTTTGTATGAGACATTTGAATAGAATGGGGTGGAAGAACTCTACACTATAGCAAAAAGCATCCTCTGGTAACTTATTTATTCTTACATCTCAAACAGCATCAGTATTACTCTTTGCAGCATTGATTTTTACTCTTGCTTTCGTAAAAGTGACCTGTATAATTTAGCTTCCTTTGGTGGTTATTTTACTTACTTTTTGATATTCCTATACTGTAGAATTTAGACAAGTTTATTTGACCTGTGAAGTAAACTGTATTTCTGTCTCTTCGCTGATGATGTGGCCTTCATGACCAGATTTTCTAAGTTGGAAGGAACATCTCCACCATTACAGAGCTAAAAATAATCTTTTTTTTCTTTTCCCCTGGGATTTGGGACCAAATTTTCCAAATTTCCATGTGAGGACCACGGTGCAATGGGGATTTGTGGTGCAATGCACTTGCTAATACTCCTTTAAAAAACAATTTAGAGAGTGTCTTAGTAAAGAGCAGACATAAGCCTCACAATTTTAGGGTTTAAATAAACAAAACCACAAACAAAAAAGGAGAATACACGTACACACAAAAGCCCAACCACACAACCCAGTGCTTACACCATAAAAATAGCTTGCTTGTTGTAGGAATTCTAAAAGACCAGACTTCTGAATTTTTAGATTACTTTCAGTTATTCAAAGGTACCTTATGGTTAGACAGAGCTTAATTTAGTTCTCTGACATGGAAATGCTTATGCTTATGGGCATCCTGTGAATCACCTGTGCTCGTACTACCAAAACTAAGAGGCAAAAATGAGGAGTTCTGTCAAGTTAATGGGTTCTGTCTCTGCTGCAGGTTGTTCAGAGACAACCCTATGAGATCTTAGTGGTTTCCTTCTCACCACTCTCTGAGGTTAAATTCTAGCACAAAATACATAATTAATTACTGGTGGATAGTATTTAAAGCAAATATTTTGTGTCAGATGTTACACTGGAGAGAAAATATCACTTGGAGGTGCTTTTTACTGTTCTTGGGACTTGCTTTTAAAAAATTAGCTTTTCATGTATATTTTACTGTGTATGTAGTTCAATGTAAGTTCTTTCTACAAAATAAAATGGTAAAGAACTTTGCTATATAACCTGGGACAATTTTACCATTCCTTTTGCTAACTTCTGTAGATTGGTGTCCCTACTCTTTTTTTTTTTTTTTTTAATTTTACCTTATGGTAGCTACAATCAGTTTGCCTCCAGTGTTATTTAGTGCTAGGGTTAAATTGAAAGGGCAGTATGAATTAGATTAACAGAGACTACAATATTCTGGATTAGCCTTATTTTACAATTTCTTATGGTGTTCCTTTTACCACTGTTCTTGGTTTTTACTAGTAAACTAGTCTGCAGCTGGTTTTCCTTTTATTATCTCATGATAATAGAGAGAAGCAGCAGTATAGAGGGGATTTATGGTTATTTGTAATGCTCCAATTTGCTGTCCTTCTCCCTGCTGACACTCCTATATGAGCAGCAGATTGTCTTACTGGAGTGCCTTTTGGATCTTGAAAGAAAGAAAACCACATTCCAGGGATGTTACTTTCCTTTTCATGCTGTTCAGTGGTAGGGAACATTTACTTTCCTCCTCCATTTCCATAGACCTTAAGAGACTAAAATTTTATTTCTCCCCTTTCCACCCTAAACATTTATTGTTTAATCCCTACTGTCCCCTCATTCCTGTCTCTGCAGTGTCACCTGTTATAGTTAGTACCATCACTGTAATCAGATTTACTTCATGATTATTCCGTCCATTCTGTTTCTCTTCCCATCTTGTTTCACTGTACTTGGGTGAGTGCAAAGGCTTTCTTTATGAAGGAAGGGTATCTCTAAAACCCTTAGCAACAACCACTTTATTTATGTTATATCAGTTATTTATCTGGTGTGGTGATGTGGTGATATAACAGGAAAAAAAAGCAAAAAGAACGCCAGCTTACAAAAACCCACAACAGGCATCCTCTTGCTGTTGCTCTTTCCCCCATTCTTCCCAGGAGAGGAGGAATGCAAGTGCTGCATTGCTGGGTAGAGCTGTCATTGCTCATATACCTTTGCTCTGACCTAGCCCAAGACAAGATGTCTTAAGGTTCTGTTCGGCCTTGCAGTCTGATGCCAGCCAGATTTCTCATGTGGCTGAGCAACCTGTGGCAAGGGGCAGGAGTAGAGGCCAGAGGCCCTTACAGTGCGTGTAGCAGGCGAGCACACGCTGCAGCTGTGTGTGCCTGCCATGTCTGCAGAAAGCAAAAAAGATGAGGGGGAAAATATATGATGATGCTGCTTCTGCAGCATTGAAGTCTAAATAAGTAAATGTGATAGAAACAGATGGACTATCTGTATTGGGTAAACTAGTTAGCAAAAAAGCCCTCAAAGCACTGAAGCATGTGAGCTATTTGCCACATTTGTTTTTTTGAGGAAAAATAGCCATTGGTCGTAGATTCTTTTATGTGAACTAATTGAGCTTAAGGAGTGTGTCCATATGTGGCTTCTTCATGACCACTTTTGATAGACAGCACCATAAAAGTTGTTGAAGACTTCATCTGGATGATTAACTTTTAAGACAGATCTAGGGACCATGTACATTTTTTGTTCTCTCTGCTAGATCATTTTGACCAGTTAGAAAGTTTTCTTTAACATTCCTTCTTTAAAGATTTCCTAATTGTTTCGGATTACTTTCAGTACTCCCTTTTCCACCACCACAACTAATTTGACACTATTTCTTCCATTCTGGGGGGATTTGGGGTAGTATAGGGATATGATACTTAAGAATGTCTACTTTGAAAGCTTTTTTTGAGCATGCTCTTCTGAAAAAATTTCCTTTAGTGCTTCAGGTAATAATTAGCAGATATCTATTCAATTTAATTGTTTTAAACATTCAACTAATTGTTTATTTACAAAGGATTGTAATTAATATACAGCAATGACATTGTAATTGATTTATTAATTGCAACAGATCGCAATTAATACACAGCATCAACAAGAAGCTCCTTGAATACTGAGAAACAAAAAAAATCAACCAGATAAAAAAAATTCAGCCAGAGAAAGAACAAGAAAAGAATCAAACAAACAATTAGAAGACAAGGGACACGGACATTATTCACAAACCCAGTAATACAGAAGATACTGCAGTTCTGACACTCCAGCTTATTCCATAGGAAATTTCTCTGGAGCAGGGGAGGTTCCTGCTCCTGTCACTAATTCAGAAAATGAATTTGAATCATCATCTACAGAATGCCTTTTGCTTCTACTGACATAGCATATTTTCACATTCTTGTTCAAGCTACTTTTGTGTGGGAGAGAGGGGAAATTATTACCATAACTGTTGATAAAAACCCGCCTTGAAAACTGAGGAATGTTTTATCAGTTATTCCTTGAATTAATACTTAATAACTTTCTACCTGTGGTCTTTTGAAGTGATTGCTGTATGTGATGTACCCATATAATGGATATATCATAAAATAATAGCAAGGCATAAAAATGACAAAATATCAGTTAAAATCCCTTGGTAAACTTCTAAAGTATGCTTCAAAATTCTAAAAATACCAGATTTTAAACTGAGTTTTTAAAATTTTATTTTTGTCTTTACAGAAAGCTTTTTTTTATCCTGATCTTACTAAGGAAAATTAAAATGTTGACATTTTTAGTAAGTTGGAAATTTTAAATCCCAACTAGCTGTATGTATGATTACAGGAAAAATATAAAGTAAAAGTGCACAATAATTAGAATTAAAGCACTTTGTAAAAAGAGTTCATCAAAGAATTATGAGTGAAGTTAATGTGTACAGATCAAAATACATGCATGCGTAATTGTCAGTCACACCACTGGTTTAGTGGTGAGAGACAAATTCTAACTGCAGTACCACTTGTCTTTCCAGAAATCTCAGATACTAAGTAAATTAATACAAAAAAATTGTTTTTCAGGTTTAATTTATATGTGGTTTAGTTATTAATATCTTAAGGAAAACATCTTCATTAATGAAAGGAGAATACTTCTCTTGCAGTGAACATAGTCCTAGATATCACAGGTCATTTCATAATTACCAGGGTTTATGTCACGTAAGGTGTGTTCACCTGCCATTTATTGCATTTGAGATTTGGTATTTGGCTTATTATTCCTGGACTGCTCTTCAGAGAGCCGCATTAACTAGTGTAAAGAATACAACTTTGGAACTGAGTTATTTGATGTGATGAATTTTTAGAGTAATTTTATTCAGTGATGAACAGCAGGGCAGGTGGTCTTGATCTGGGTTCTTTTTATGGCTGATTGAGAAAAGAATGTTGTTAAAGCCATTAAATAATGTTCTTAGAATGTGCTAGAAGATTTCTGTAAAAATATATTTTGAGAATAATAATACAAAGTACTAATGAAAGCAACCCTGTTTTCCCCTCAGATCTTGCTAGGAATTTTTCGTATATACATTGCAATACACATTATCACCTGAAGGACAATAAGCATCTTTTAGGGCCAATATTTCTGTATGATGTTTAAAATTATAGTTACAGCAAAATATTTTGTTCCTGTGCTTCTTAATATAAATTTCACCAATAAAATTGTACATAATCAAGAAAGCTAATGAAAGGTTAGGCACTTTGGATTTATTTTTTCATGTTGCAGGTCAAATCAAATATTTCTGGTTTTGTTTGTTCTTTTTGCCTATTTTTTTGACATGAGAGAATTAAATTTATATGAAACCATAGGCTTAGCCTATGCTGGAAAAGGTTAATGTGAGTATTTATTGTAATGAGGCAATACCAGCAAGTCCTGCTGGTGAATGCACTTCTATCCTGAAATCATTTATTTGCAATATAAATCATATTGCTGAGATCATATCCCAAATGCACTGTGTGTAATGAAATCTTGATTTTTTTTTTTTTCTTCATAACTATATTCATACCAAGGCTTTCAGCAGCACATAAATTACTTCAGCAGAACTCGTTTCTAATGTAAATCTAACCAGTATGTTGTCCAGACTGAAAGCACTTTCTGGTACAGTGAGTTTGTGATTTATTAATGTTGTTTCCTGTCTGCAGCATGGTGTATTTTGCAAATGACATTAACTTTGTGTAAGCTAAAATGCTGTGTAAGTTTAGTTAAGATCAATGAAAGGAATTTGGTGATTTTTTTAGAAGTATTGTTGCAATCTGTACTCAAATAGTCATAATGCCAAACAAAACCTTTTTATGTATAGTATTCTGCTCTTAATGCAAGTGTTTACATCTCTCTGTGATGCTACATTCTGGAATCCATTGATATGAATTAATCTTTTGCTATTTTTTGATAACTATACCTGTCTTATCTACCATGAAAATGTTTTTTTCCTTCCTAGTTACTTCGGTAATTTTTAAAATAATCTTTGCTTTAGAAATTCTTTAGCTAGAGCCCACATTAAAAGATAATTAATCTATGTCACTTCTCCATTAACAGCGCCTATCAAATGGCTCAATAGACTCCAATGATGAAGCCAGTCAAGTTGTTGAACTTCAGGAACTGCTGGAAAAGCAAAACTATGAAATGGCACAAATGAAGGAGCGTTTGGCTGCACTGTCTTCCCGGGTGGGAGAGGTAGAGCAGGAAGCAGAGACCACAAGAAAGGAGCTCATTAAAACAGAGGAAATGAACAGTAAATATCAGAGAGACATTAGAGAGGTAAGGAATTCACCATACTCACCTCATATTTCATGATTGTTTTTCCTGTGATATCTGCTACAAACTGATAGAGGCCGATGTATGTGGGCAGCAAAAGCTGAGCACTGATGAAAGCCCTTAAACATAGGAGACAGAAAATTTAAATTAAGAAACAGTACTAGAAATTTATTCCTTTCTCCTGATAAATGAAAGTATAATTTAATTTTCCTTCTCTTTCCTCCTCTTAAATTTGTGGTGTTTCTCAGTGTCCCCCAGCATATCATCTCTAAGGCAGATGTTCTCAGTATGTGTGGATGGTTGGCTTCTAGAATCTATTTTAGTATGTATTAGTTATCTTTCTGTTACACTGCTTCCTACGATATAGTTATTTCGTATGCATTTATATGTGTGTGTGTGTATGTATTTGCATTTGTATGAATATATTTAACCTCTTATTTCTAGTATTCTGGAAGAAGTGTTCCTTCACAGTTTCCCATGCTTGGCATAGGCTCAAAGTCTCTTCACAATAAGTCTCTTCACTTTTAAGTACTTAAAATACTTTTAAGTATTTTATCATTTTTATCTAGTTACAAAGACTAATTTTCACTGATCCAGGGAACTGCAGGCCTGTCAGACTGACCTCAGTGCCCAGGAAGGTCATGGAGCAGATCATCCTGAGTGCCATCACACTGCATGTGCAGGACAACCAGGCCCAGCCAGCATGGGAGTATGAAAGGCAGGTCCTGCTTGGCCAAACTGATCTCCTTCTATGACAAATTAACTTGTGCAGTGGATGAAGGAAAGGCTGTGGATGTTACCTACAGGAACTTAAGTAAAGCCTTTAACACCATCTCCCACTACATTCTTCTGGAGAAACTGGCTGCTGATGGCTTGGACAGGTGCACTGTTTGCTGGGTGAAAAACTGGCAGGATGGCTGGGTCCAGCATGGGGTGGTGCATAGTGACATATCCAGCTGGTGACCAGTCCCTAGTGGTGTTCCCCAGGGCTCATTACTGGGGCCAGTCCTGTTTAATATCTTTATTGATGATCCAGATGAGGGGATCAAAGACCTCAGTAAGGTCACAGATGACACCAAGTTAGGCAGGAGTGTTGATCTGCTGGAGGGCAGAAGGCTTTGCAGAGGGATCTGGAGAGGTTGGATTGATGGACCAAGGCCAATTGTATGAGATTCAAGAAGGTGAAGTTCCAGGTTCTGCACTTGGGTCACAACAACCCCGTGCAGTGCCACAGGCTTGGGAAGAGTGGCTGGAAAGTGACCCAGAGGAAAAGAACCTGTGGGTGCTGGTCAACAGCAGCTGAACATGAGCCAGCGTGTGCCCAGGTGGCCAGGAAGGCCAATGGCATCCTGGCCTGTATCAGCAAGTGTGGCCAGCAGGACCAGGGAAGTGATTGTCCCCCTGTTGCCCAGGGAAGTGTTAGAGTTGCCATCCCTGGAAGTGTTATGAAATATGTTAATATCGCATTTGGGGACATGGTGATGCTGCATTTATTGTGTGACTTGATGTTCTTGGAGGAGTTTTCCAACCTGAATGATTCTGTGATGCTATGATGTGTTTCTCCCTTTCCACCACTGCTACATTAAGTCACAAGGAGATTCTAATATCTCCACTGTATTTATCTTTTGGCAAATATTGCTGTCTCTCAGACACTTAATTGCCACTTGCTGTTTATCTTTTAAATACCACATTACACTGGCTATGGCCTTAATTGCTTTCATTTAATTTCTTCCTAAGAAAAGCTGCCACTAATACGTTTGCATTTAGAATAATTACCAAATGCCAGTGCAAAATCTGCTGTGAAACATATTTGTAAAGGTGGAAGTACCTTTGATTATTTCATACTGCCACAAAAGGTCGTCGTCTCAGTGCAGAAAATTAAATACCTGCAACAAGAAAGGGGTAGTTTAGTATAGTGTAACTTGTACAAATTATTGAAGTTTTTTTCTTATGTATTTTAACAAATTACATATTTAATAACTATTTTTATATTGTTAGTTTTTTCAATACTCAAAAAGATCAACTGGATGTGGTCCACTTTAGGACTAGCTATTTGGATCCATTTGTATGATCATTATGTCTTGAAAAATAATCTCAGTTACTTCAACACTGCTTTCATAATGTAACAAAAAGTAATCAGTAAGACATGCCTATCAGTAAATATTTTCATTGTGAAAGGTTATGTGGCAGCCTGTAAGTTTTCTCCAGAGCCAGACACAACTTTAAAGCTAATAAAATTTTCTAATGTCACTAAAATTTATTGAAGAAAAATAAACAATGTAATAGAGAGAGTAATGAATAACCTAGCTAAATTGCAGCAATTGACTTCAGTGAGACCAGCTTTTAAAACAGAAGAGCTGAAGATTTTCGAGAAGTCCTACTCATAGCATATATGCATAACATACCCATATGTTATGGTTATGTATCCAACATTATGGTCACTTGTTTTCCTGAAATTTCAGGACATGTCATGGGATGCCTGCTACATGTTCTTCAGAAGAAAATTTTAGCAGAACCCAGGAATAAGTACAGGAATGTTCATGTATTTCTTTTTCCCCATGTCACTGTAGTATGTTTCTACTATTATGTAACTGTATCAATTTTTATAAATTTTGATCAAGCTGTTGTTTAAAAAGCAAGCAAGTAAATATGAGCTTTGTTTGCTAAGATTTTTGTGTTGAAAAATATAGAAACTAGAAACATATACAAAAGGTGAAGTTTGTTTCTGTTTGCTGTATTCAACAGCTACTACTGCACCAGGGGAGGTTTAGGCTGGACATGAGGAAGAAGTTCTTCATGGAAAGGGTGATTGGGCATTGGAATGGGCTACCCAGGGAAGTGGTGGAGTCAGCATCCCTGGATGTGTTTAAGAAAAGACTGGGTATAGCATCAGTGCCATGGTTTAATTGAGGAGGTGGAATTGTGTCATAGGTTGAACCTGATGATCTCAAAGGTCTTTTCCAACCCAGCTGATTCTGTGATTCTGTATCACAGCTGCAAGAAATCCCAAAGAATTCTCTTTAAAACAGAAGATTTACTCCTGAACATACCTTACACTCCTTTCTACTATTAGCGTGAAAATTAAACTGTTACAAAATTATGTAGCATTTTAATTGTGCGATTCCTGATGGGGTTTTTTCTGTCACATTAGGCAATGGCACAAAAGGAAGATATGGAAGAAAGAATAACTACGCTGGAGAAGCGCTACCTCAGTGCTCAGAGAGAATCCACCTCCATACACGACATGAACGATAAGCTGGAAAATGAACTGGCAAACAAGGAAGCCATCCTGCGTCAGGTGCGTACCTGCATTAGTCAGTTGCTTTCTTCACACACAATGAAAATTAATGTCAATTTACTATAAGAGATTTCCGTTAGGTGAATCTGTTCAGTTTTAATCAACAGGTCATTTAATCTAAAAAATCCTGAACTCTTCAGCATCTCTAAATGTCGTATCAGCCAGTACAGCTGTGAACAATAATTCCAATGTGTGCATTCTATGCTGGAAAATAACTGTGTTTTCTGATAGAGTCTTGCATAAGTGCACACATTCTTAGTCCCTAAGTAGTGGAATATATTTGCTTCTTATGTAACAATTTTGGAATTTTATTTTCTAAAAAATAGTCTGAACTAAAAAAATGCCTTTCTGCAGGAGAGATAAAAATTTGCATATAATATATTCTAAAGATTTTACAGATTAGTAGAGTGCAAATAAAATTTCAAAAAGCTAAATGAACTGTGAATATATTTTAAGAAAGCTTATAACATGACTGTGCAGCTTTCTCTCATGGTACTTTGTTTCCATGGTGATTCCAAATCTGGAATGTAAACTGAACATAAAACACTCTTTGTAATTTGAAGAATATGCTACAAACTGAAAGCAAACATGAAATGAATATAATTCATGCTGTGTAATTCAAACTCAGCCTCAGTATCAGACTTCTTTTTTGCCTACCATGTTTTTAAACAATTTAAAGTGTTATTTGGGAAATTAGCTGATGCGATGTGATAATCTCTTTCTATAATTGTATGCAGATATATTTGCACACACATGCACGCATCCCCTTGTGTGTGTGTGTTTATATGTATTTGACTACCTCTTCAGGGAAATTAAACCATCAGAACCCAAAACTCTCCAGCTTTTTCCAGCTTCCTTAGACTATCTTAAGAGGTATCTTCAATTGTCCGGGAAAAAAACCACCCAAGGATGGGAAAGGAAGGTACTTGTATCAGAGTTCTTGTTGCCAATGTAAGTCATGCTGTGCTGCAGAGTTCTGCCTAGTCAAAGCAGGAATCAAAACAACTAGGCTTGGAGTATATATGGTCAGACCTGAAGTTGATTTGCAGCATTGAGATGGGAAGGGCCTAGCTTTTCATGCTTTTTTAAGGATTAAAAAACAATCTGCAATCACATTCCTTTTTCATTTTGTCTTGTATTACCTGGATTGAACAAGAAAGCAGCAACCATTAAAAGATCTTAATTGTGTGGTGCATCTCAATAGGCCAGAAAATGGTGCAGTTATAAGAAGTCCTCTTATTTCTCTTTAATAGTTATCACAGCTTAAT
Organism: Gymnorhina tibicen; assembly: GCA_013399875.1. Lineage (NCBI taxonomy): Eukaryota > Metazoa > Chordata > Aves > Passeriformes > Artamidae > Gymnorhina > Gymnorhina tibicen. The sequence continues at coordinate 963,941 of VXAZ01007244.1, forward strand.
CAATTTCACCTCTGTAAAATGAGATTTAATTGTAATGAATGAAATGTCAGTTTCAACTTGTCATAATATATGTTTGCATCCATTCAGAAAATTGTTCGGCAATTTACTCAGGGAATTCCATCCTTTCAGAATTGTACTTCTTTCCCACTTTAGCTCATATGTAAAGTTTTCTGTAAGATGGGCCATTTCCATTTAGAAAATTCTCATTTTACTGGCACCAGTACTATTATTTCTCTCAGATAAATACCACATCCATCAGTGGAGCTTCTTCATCTTAATTAGTGCCATTTTACAGCTCCTTTTATTCACCTTTGTGAGATCCTTGAGCCTCAAATCAGTAGTAAGACTGGCAGCCTAGACTGTCCCATGCTTGAGTTAATGCCTCTCCAGTAACCTCTCCCACACTGAGGGGTATCTTGCCTATTAGTGAGTTTTGCTATCATTTCACTGATGACAGAAAAGGAAGGAAAATCCCTAGTTTTTATTTTTATTTTTTATTCTTGTTTATCTGTCTTTGGCCTTCAGTTGGAAGACAAAAACAGACAGCTGCAAGAGCGTCTCGAGCTGGCTGAGCAGAAGCTGCAGCAGACGATGAGGAAAGCTGAAACCTTACCTGAAGTGGAGGCTGAACTGGCTCAGAGAATTGCAGCTTTGACTAAGGTACTGAGAAATAGGCTCACTTCAGAAGCCCCATTGTTTAACACTGATTTGCAACCTGATTCCTCATCTCAAGGACAAAACAAAGGTTGCATCGAGCCGATTCGAAAGAAGAAAATGCTTCTGGATAAGTATGAGCACAGGACTGGTTTCAATGCCATGTTTGTAATTCTTAGCATTTTGGTGACAGGAAAACTAGCTATCTGTGAGTTAGCCCAGGCTATATTTACAAAGGAGTCATGTATTTCCGATAGATATGAGTATTACTTACTCTAGGAGGACTCACTTTACTGTGTAAGAGTTTCTAATTTAAGGGTAGGCAGTGAGGGAAGTTCCTTTCCTACAGGTACTTAGTTCTTCTGGATGTTTTCATATACCATGTATATGAACAACACCTAGTTTTATTGCAATAAGTGCTATAAAATCAAATCCTGGTGGCAAGTGGGATCATTTGTGCAACACAAATGAAGACAACTTGCAGTACATGCTTACAAAGTTTGCTTTGAATGATTCTTTGTATCGTATATCTGCAAAGAAAAATGTGAAGCCTTGATCAGATTTCAAAACGTTTTTTCTGATAAATTTATTATATGGCTGCTATTTTGCAGAGAAATAAGAAGATAAAGATAAATTTTCCATAGTATGTTTTTTATATTTGGCCTCTAATGCTTTCAGGTGTGCATGTAGTTAATACTATAACTAAAGTATTACCAGCTTCATAAAGATGAGGTTTACTCTTCAGCTCTTAAAATCAGACAAAGAAAAATGCATTTAAGAGACTGTATTATATATAATTCTGATTTATCTAAGCTTTCCTTTTTCTATTGCAAAGGAATGCTTCTAACTGTTTATGTGCTGAGCTATTTTTAAATTTGATGGACTTTTTCAGTTCTTACGTTTTTCCATTTTTAGTGAAGCCTTAAATGCTGAGCAGCTCATTAATAAAGTCTGATTTTTAAGTAATTTAGTTAAGTAGAAACAAAGAAAGGAAGGCTTTGGGGGGGATTTGTGTGGGTTTTTTTTTAAATTAAGGCCAGATCATTATTCAGTAATCAAGGGTTTGTGCTGTCACTTTAGGTTTGTATGAATGGGTGCAAATCTGAAAGAAAGACTGAAAACTGGGGGAGGTGGTGGGGGGAGGAAGTCAAGAAGAATCAGCAAAAAGACCTACATGAAATACCAAATAAATTTCATTGGATTTTAATAAAAACACAGGTGCACATAACAGCAATCCCTTGGCATTTTAACTTTTTTTCCCAATTGTTTCTGATTCAGCATATAATCATATATTCTAATGCCCTCAGTAGCTTAAAAATACTGTTTTCTATTTTAAGAGGATTTTTCCTGAGTAAGTTCTCCAGCAATTAGCCACCAGTAAGTATTTGGCAGTCTCAAGCATGTCTTTTCTTGCAACTGCATTTTTCCTTGAACATATATTAACGACAAATATTGTAAGAAGAAATCCCATTTCAACCATGCAGAACACTCAGGGACTTCCATGAGATACTGTTGTTATTGTGACCATAAAGCTGCAATATACATCTCCGTTTGTCTTCTTACATTATTTCATGGGATATGGTTAGAGAGCTGTGAACAGAGCAGATGCTCCACCCCATTTCACTTTGATGTATTTGGTCAAAGTTTTTGCCAAGTGGGAAACTCTGAGAAGTATGTTAGGTTCTAATGCTGGTTCTGTTCATTTCTCAGTGATTACATGAAAAACTGAAGACGAATTTCAGTTAAAATTGTGCTGCCTTGGAATATGTGACATGAAGAAGAAATAATTTGGCCGATAGGCTAAATAAGCCTGTGGCTTGTGTATGTTGTATATAATGTCTTTGCAAACTGTAGAGCTTAATAAAGTGCTGGTTTGACAGCTCTGAAGTTTAAAGTCCATTGCTTTTCATGGATCACATAAATGTGGCTCTGAACCAAGGACAACACTGTAATCACTGCAGCTTACTTAAGTAGTTTTAAGTTAGCTAGCTGGTGTGCTCTTACATGTGGTCAGCTATTCACTGACAGCTGCAAGACCACCTAAGGGGCTGAATAATGCTTAATTAATTTTGCCTTGGTTGGACTTTATGCCAACTTACGTGCTGTCTGTAGGACTCAAATTATCTGGCTGCAGAATCCCCAAAGTCTGCCTACCTGAGCTATGTGATCACTGCAGTGTCTATGATATACTAAGTAAAAGATGAGCCTGCAAATCAGCTACTACTGTGCTAAAAAAAAAGTCAAAACTGATTCTCCTTCCTTTAGTACTGTCTCAATGAAAGTGGCTTCTCTGAGATTAATGGGGTTACAATCATATGGAAGAGGTGAGTTAAGCCTAACATGCTTTATATGTATTTTAAAGGAAAGTAATATGGGTTATGTGCTTCACTGTGGGTAAAATACAAGATTGATTACTTACATGTGGAGATAAACCAGAAAAAGTATGTTCTGGATTTGGCTGTGATTATTCCCCCCCCGCCCCCAGATTTAAAAGATGCATGTTGCAGTTCTGCATTCAATTTTTTATATTCTTGCTCATAATAAATCTGGGATGGGATTCTGCGAAAGAAGGATATAGATTGTGATCCTTCTATGGTGTCAGTTTTTAAAATTAGTTGGTTTTCCTTTTTTTATGTATATAAGCTAGTGATATGTCTTTCTGCTACTTTTCCATGCCCAAACTAGTTCATAAGGAGTGAACTTCCAAAAATTTGGACTATACAGTGATCTTGGATAAGTACCTATAAATTTACCTGAATCGTTTGAACTTTTCTTTGGCTTTGTTTTCACTGTGTTCTGCCCATTGGGTGAGCAACTGGAGGGTTAGTCAGCCTGTGGCAGACTAACCTGGAACAGCATGATCCCATATACTGTGCTGTCCTGCCTGGCCATCACACTGGTATCTGTCTGGTCATGACAAGTAGCACAGCTCTCAGCATGTATCCCAAGATTTAGATTCCCATGACTCATTGAGCCACCTTCTACTCACTCTCACAGTACTGGTCTGTTTGCCTGCCCTGGAGAAGAGGCAGTTCCTAGTAGAAAGAATCTCCCTCCTGTATTAACCTTTCTTTATCCCACAAAATGTTTATTTTCCTCAGAAGGGACAGACATTGGAGCATCCAGAATCTTCAGATGGTTAGTCTGTCAAACACAGTTTTTCCTTGCATGTGTTCAAGGAGGGGTCTAGTAGAGCCAGCCAGCATCCACCTAGTTCCATTCACTCACTCCTGCTAGTAGTCCTTCACCCCTGGGTGCTTGTGCAGCAGAGGTACCAAGTCACTTCTCTGATCACAAGACAGCAGTAATCATTTTACTCCATCATGCCTGTATACAGGTCACCTGAAATACCAGCCATGCTTTTCAGCTGCGTTAGAGAAGCACTGAGATGGAGAAGAGGAAACCATATCATAATAAACCACATCTAGCATAGTAACACCTTCAGTTAATTTTAAAGGTGATAAAAAATGACTTGAGAGTTGGAGGCAAGTGGGACATAATGCTTGTTTTGTGCCTGTGTGGGGATGTGGTTTGCTTTAAGCAGGGAAGAAGTTGAAAAACAAGTAAAAGGAGAATGTCTGCCATGAAAAAGATGCAAAGAGGAGAAAGAAGTTCCCCTGCAAGGAGTGGATGTGGTTAACACAGAAACCTCTCTGAGAACAAGGGAGAGAGACAAGATGTTGTGTTAGCTGGAGAAGGAAGTTGATAAATCCTCTTACAGGCTAAAATAAAAAATAAACCTTCGAAGGGGATGGAAGCCAAAGAAATTTTCACATTTACAACACATTCCTGTCTTCTCAAAACACCCCTCTTACTATGCTTCCCTTTTCTCAGGAAATTTTGCCCTGGTAGGAGAACAAAATGAAAGAAGCAACTTCAACAAAGCTAAATTGAAGGAGTTGCTTACTAAACTTAGGAGGTACAGAAGGCAGTGGGAAAATGAAGCAGGGGAAAGAATGTGTGACTATCTAGTGACTGAAAGGTTGGGATTTAGAAAAACAGGACACCTAAGCCAATTCCTTTTGTCACACTGGTAATGGGTTAGATGTGAGCATGTGAGCAAGTAGCTGATAACTTTGTGAGCTGTTGCAAGTCTGTCACCATGATCACCTATTTTCACCTTCAACTTCATAGCTCAGTTCAATAATGCATTCTTTCTTTGTGAATAACTCCTTTATTCCAGGGATTGACTAAAGAATGAGTACCATAAGATGCCAGTAGAAAATCTGGAGAGTGCAGGTGTTCAAAAGTCAAGGTCTCAAAAGCAGAAAAGTTGCTTGTACCATTAGAAAAGTTTAGATTTGTTCCTGCAGCTCAGGACAAGGAAGAAATTCTGGCACCTATATTATACAAGTGATTTCTGCATCTGAAATTGGATTTCTTTCTTTTCAACTAAGATACAAAGACCTAGAAAATGTGCAGTGCCATCAGTAACAGATGATGTGAAAGCAACATCTTTTTTGTGGGCGCATTAGCAGCAGGAGAACCAGCAGAGTTTTAACAGGGTTAGAGATCACACAAGCTGCTTTGGTATTCCCTCAATGCAGAGTTTTCCTGCCTGTTACTACCTTGTGCTGGCTATTCCACGGCATGTAGAGTGCAAAGTGAACGTTAAAACTCATGCTGGTTTCTCATAGGGGTCAGACATCATTAGTTTTTGTCCATATATTTTCAGTCCAGTTTAAGATGCATGATTTCCCAAATCTATTAATAACTGAATATTCTGGCTAAATGCTTTAAATGCTAGTTGCTGAATACCACACAATGTGTCTTATTAATCCTCCTGTACCAAGTAGGAGCAAACAGGCATGCAAGTCTTATATTGAAGAAAGAATATAGGGTAAGGTCTGCCAAGCAAGTAGTCATGTGAGCTCTGTTTTACAGTTTTTAACTCAATTAACTCTTAGGAAAACAAGTTGGAAGAAATACGGCTTTTCTTTAGGAAGCTGAGAGTCCACAGTTGTCTGTTCTGTCTCATGTGTGCCTGAAGTTCTGCTACAGAAACATGACAAGCACTGGTGTCTCAGCCTCTGGCTTGTGCCTCAAACTACAAGGCTGAGATGGATACATTCAGTATTTTTACGGTAGGCTGCCAAGTGTCTCAAAGAGCTTATTCCAGTTATAGTCTCTGGGTCTGACTAAGACACATGAACAACAAAAAAGTGTAACTGCCACAGGTATACCAATCCTAAGAGCATGTCCCAGGGAAGTCCATAAGGAAGGATTTGCAAATCCCTTAGCTAGCAGCTGACTTGCTACAGGGTTTTTTTGTTTGGAGGCTTCTCTTAGAGACCTAGGTTGGGGGTCTTCCTCAGTGTAAAGGGCAATGGGAGGTGTTTAAACCCTCATTTTGGGAATATGTTCCAGCTGGGGACACTGGTTACTGGAGCTCTTTGTCTGCAGGTGGGTTTCTGCAAGTCAGAGAAGATAGAAGTACATACATATGTTTCTCTCTGCCCTTTTGATTCCCATCCCTGCTGCAGGGGGCTGCTCCTGCAGCTGGCACATAATAACCAGTGCTTAAAAATCCTTGAGTAGCATTGGAGCCCAGAGTAGTTGCTAAGTCTGTGCACCTGTGCTTGCTCTCTTCCAGACAAGCACTTGAGTCTAATTATTGAATATCTTGGCTGTAAAATAATTTGGTCCTTTTAGAGTAATACAGAATAACACTTTCAGAAGAAATTATACATAAAGAAAACATAAAATATTCTAATACATTCGCAGCGTTCAGAATAACGACTTTTGTTTTGATTCTAAGGCATATTGAATTTTAATTAATTTTCAAGTTTCTCTGTTCTACCAAAGAGATGTAAAGGTAGATTTTTTCTTTTTATGCTGAAATGCAAAGTACAGGTACTCTGAGACACATTCAGGAAGACTTTTTTATCTAGGATTTACACATGAAAATTTTAGTATTCTAATGAAATAACTAAAAACTATAATGCAAGATTTACATATAGCTTAAACGTGTACCTCGCTGAATTACTAAAGCAGCAGGAAGTTATAAAATAACATGTAGCAATAAGAATCCTAGGAAAACATCATTTTCTTTCAAGAATGTTGTCTATATTGGAATTCAGATAACATACATAATTATGACAATAATTTCATTCCTTCTCTTCTTCCCAACAATTGTTAGACATAATACCACAATTATTTTCTGCATTGAAAAGATCTCCTAGAGGGATAAGGTATTATGGCATGGTTTGGACTGAAAAATTTACATTTCAATTTGAAAAAAAAGGTAAATTATACAGCTAACTAGACAGACTGTCTTTTCAAGGACAGGTTATGACTGACAGCACCACATTTCAGAGGTCTTGAATGAGATCCCTTTGAACCTAGAATGGTTTGGTTACTTTGGTTAATCTTCATATTTTGCATTAAGCTGCAATTAAGTGTGAAGTTTAAGTAACTTGCTTTTAAGTTTCGCAGTCAGCTAATGAAGCTTCTAAGGAGTTTAATTTTGTAGGAAGGTGCCCCCAGTGGGTTCTATATCTCCCTCTATGAAAATGGCTTCAAAAGAGGTAGAATCACTTAAGTCTTCTCAGAGCTTTGGTGATTTTCAAGTCATCTCATGACCCTTGGAGATGCATTAAGGGAAGGCCTTGAACCAGTACTGCAGCCAGGACTTAAAAAGGGTAAAATTCTATTTTCTACAGAGCAGGATACAACTTGGTCACTCTGTGGAAGGATGTCCGTTCTGCAATCACAGGGACTTAGCTTTTTCAACCCTATTTTTCTAGCTACCCAGTTGGGAGAGGAAGCAGTGCATTAGCACTTGCGTGCTGAAACCGCCTAATACGTAAAACTAAGAGATAAGTTAAAGAAGATCGTAGAAGTGTTGTTGCTGGACCAAGTTATGATAAATAGACAAAATAGTTTAAGCTAATAAATAAGTTCAAGTACATCACAATATGCCTACTTCATGATCAGAAACAAGAACTGCAATTATTAAATGAGTTTAATTACGTAGACTTTCCCTTAAATTTTGCATGAATCTGAGTTTTGTGAATATACTATGAAAAGAATACTAGTGATCTTCAAAGTTAAGCAATATTCTTGTATTTATACAAAACAGAATTTTCTCATGTGGATGTCTTCATATCAAAAGCTGCAGTTTATATTTATAAATTACTAGATCACAGGATTGCTTTCTGTATGATCTTTTGGTCCTGATAATACTACTGAGTTTAAGTTATGGGTAATTTTAAGTTATTATGAACATCTGGCATTACTTTGATATCTATTCCTAATTAATCTGATAAATCATTAGTAGATAAGCATATGAAAAATAGTCTCACAAAAATACAGCTGTAAAATTAGTATTTCTTGTGCATATTAAAGTTTTCTCATCTGAAGATGGAGTTGAGATGTCTTTTTGAGAGAGGGTAAATCTGACAGAGTGAAATAGCATTTGACAAGCGCGAGCTCACAACTCAGTCATCAGTAGCACTCTCCATACGCCTTATGCACATTCCTGTTTCCATAGCAACAAAACCAATATAGCATTTCCCTTTTTTTAAAGGGCTTTTTTAAATTTTTGAATAATAACATAGACTTGTTTGATATGACAATAGCATGAATATTCATGTTTTGCCACAAATGACCTAATTAAGGTCAACTTCTGCAAGAAATAGTAATGAGTCTTTGGTTGGATTACCATTTCTATACTCAGTAATAACTTTTCATTATTATTAATGAATTTTTATTTATAGGTTCTTCTTTTATCTGATGACCTTGATCTTCCAAAGAGATCCACCAGGGTGGATCTTTTCAAAGGGATGAAAACTATATTGTTTATTTGGATGAAAGGCCTTATGTAGTGTATTCTAAAATGGCATACGAAAGCTTGAGCCTTGGCTCTTTTGACATTCTTTCTAAATCCTAGAAATTAGGGAATGTACCATGACATTGCATAGTTGTGTAACTGACCGATCCATTACTTAGTATTTGTGCATTGTAATCATTTCTAGAAAATGGTAGAAGAATTATACAGGAATTTCTGATGTTGGCCTCTGAGAGTCTGGTTCTGGTGTTCAGTTTACCAAAATTTAAAAAAAAAAAAAGAGAGAGAGAAACAACATTAGATTAGACAGTATCGCTTTGAATCCACTCTGTAGTAATGTGTCATCAGCCAGCCATCACTAACCTTGAACTTCCATGTGTAGGTTGATAGCTTCTTTAGCATTCCATTATTTTCAGTTTCTCCGCATCAACTGCATCTTATTCACCAAGTATCAGTGTAGTTTATTCCATGTAAAAATCTGTCAGTTAAAAGAATTAAATTTTCAGTCACACTTTTCTTTTAAGCATTCTGTGCTGTGTTCTGTTCGGTGTCAGTGTCTTTAGTTCTGATTTTTCAATTTTGTCCCTCTCCTTTTCCTTGACTTGTTAGTCTGATCCAACCTCTTCTACCTCATCTGATGATTATCAATATGTTATGGAAGCTAAACTACAAGAAATGATCTCCATACGTAGGAAGGTAGTCCTACTGGACTTTACTTTCTATTGCTAAATAGAAACCATCTGATTTGTTTTCATTTTCTTTAACTTTTTTTTTTTAATTGATAATCAACCATCGTGCAGTTCAGTGCTTCAGGAGCTTACAATTTTACGATGGCAGGTTTGTGTTCAAACCATGCACAGTCTGCATGTTACATTTGGCTGATTTCATTGCTCATAAATAACTCCAATGTTTTGCTGATGCTTGGATGTAACAGGCCTTTGTAGCTGACACATTTCAAGCAATGCTGTTCAGCTGCCTGTTTAAATAAAGTTTATTTTCGGAAAACTAAGTTTGCAGTTAGTAGTAGCTTGCTTTATGTTTTGTTTAAACTTTACTGAGATAAAAACTTCCAAAGCCACCTAAATTACAGAAAGTCTTTCTATTTTTTTACAGGCAGAAGAAAGGCATGGAAACATTGAGGAGCGTATGAGACACTTAGAAGCTCAACTTGAAGAGAAGAATCAGGAACTTCAAAGAGTATGTGTATTGCAAACAGCTTCTGTGCACTTTCCATTTCCCAGTATAGTGCTACATTATGTACTCCAGCACCCAAACCTACCTAATTGTAAATGTTTCATTTGTAGCAGTGATGGCAGCATTCTCCTACTTTACTTCACCCTCTTAATAGACTAGTTTACATCTAGTTGCAGAGTTGAAAACATTCTGCTGTTACAAAAATGGATGTGCATCAATCAGTAACTGTAATTACATTTCCTACAGAATTCTTTTAGATGATTACAGTTACCTTTTTGTAAAATTTTTTAATGATACAAGTCTGTACTGGTTAATTTTGGACCCTACCAATATGTCTCTTCTATTCTACATTAAAGGCAAGGCAAAGAGAAAAAATGAATGAGGAACACAACAAAAGATTATCGGATACTGTAGACAGACTTTTGACAGAATCCAATGAGCGTCTGCAACTACACTTAAAAGAGAGAATGGCAGCACTTGAAGAAAAGGTACAGTACAAACAGCAGTATAAAGTTTAGCTTAATAAATATTTCCCTGTACATTCTACTTTTATCAGGACGGAGGCATTGTGCTGACTTTGTATTACCAAGTATTACTACAAATGTGGTCCAGCTTACACATTCAACTCTTAATTCAAGAGTGGGCTCAAGTGTCTTTCCAGAAGTGCTGTGAAGATGCTGAATATTTTGAGTCACAGGTTTATCAGCCAAGAGCCTGCTGAAGAGCTTGTAAAGGACCAGTGTGTAATGGGGTGCATGAGGCAGTGAGAAAAAGTGGATGAGAACTGAGGAATGACCGGTTTTAGATGTGCTGTCATTTCTGTGTTTTAACCTGCTGATTTCACATCCCTTCCTCTGGGAAGAGTAAAATGCTATCACCACAGGAGTAGTAGCATCTAGCCTTGGAGAGAGAATGTCATTTACAGGTTTTCCATGACATAAGACAATGTGGGCCTGCAAAATTCAAAGCCACTGACCTCTGTATTTGCCCTCCTTAATCCCTCCCTCTTCTACTTACTCACCTTTGTCTGATCTGAGGGGAATCTTTCAGTGTATTTCAGAAGGCTATTTCAGAACTTCTGAGATGATGTACTTCTGGTTTATATCATTGAAACGAAATGTGGAATGGACCGAGAAATAGGCTTGCCAAAAGAGGAACTTGGGAGAATTTCTTGTGTAAGAATGAGGCAGTTGTTTAGTTGAACCAAGATGCAAACTTTTTGCTGATCTAGAAAACACATGGTCCTACATGTTTGAATTCTTTCCAGCATTTAAAATTTAGTATATAATCCAACTGAGGCATTAAAGAATTTTAAATTGAAGTCCAACGTATATGAACTTCGTAAAATTGTACATGTATATAGTGATATCTGATCTATTGATAGATCTCTAATTTCTTTCTTGCTTATTTTTTCTCTTCTTTTTATTTCTAGAATGTTTTGATTCAAGAATCTGAAAGTTTCAGGAAAAACCTGGAAGAGTCCTTACATGACAAGGTGCTGTAAAATTCTGTGATTTTATTTGGTTTTATCGAAAGATGTATATTATTATTTGGAAATATGTGTATGGTATATTAACTGTCCAGCTATTATGAAAAATCTTCCTGACACAAATGAGAATTCCTTTAATCACCCAGATGCCATAAATAGCCTTAGAAGGTCTCTGACAGTTGTTCTGAGCTAAGTTCATGGTTGATATCCTAGCCTCAGGAAGTGAATACCAAAATTCATATTGATTTCACTGGCTCTGGAGTTTTTCTTCCATCAGTTTTAATTCTGAAAAAGTCTTGTTTAACAGAGATGTATGCATAACGGGTTGCACTTTCATAGTGAAGAATGTAATTTTTTTATTTGATGCAATTCTTCTTAACAGGTACAGTGGCATTATGCTAAATATAGCTGAAAGTGACCTTTCTTCATTTCTTGCAAATTAACCCCTAATGCTGTTTAGTGAATCAGTCAAATTGATTATAAATGTTGCTTCCAATCCCAGATACCAGAATTTTGTTTTGAAGTTATTCCTGCCTTGAGCACAGTAGGATACACAAATGTACTTGCATTGAGATTCACAGAAGTGTTTTTGTAATGTATTAAATCCATTTGAAAGCAATTGTATAGAATTTTAAAAATATATCTCCATTCTATGCTAATATAAATATATAATATGGCATCCAAAATCAAGACCTTTGAGAAAAATAACAAAAGAGGTATCTGTTAAAAAAATTTTTATTTTCATCTACATTTAGATAACCTGTAGAAAGGCAGCAAGATTCAAGTACCCAAAAGGACAACCTGTTCCGGTGCCTCACCACCCTCACCGTAAAGAATTTCTTCCTGATATCTAAAACCTACCCTCTCTCAGTTTAAAACCATTATCCCTTGTCCTGTCACTACATGTTCTGACCCTAGAGCTTCTAAGTGTCCCACTTTTGAAGGGATTATTTGTTCCACTTTGATGGAGAAACTGATGAAGCAATTTCAGATAGATGGACATAACACCAGATACTAATAATCGTTAAGCAACCAGCAAGTGTTACAAATAGGGTATCAGTCATCTCAGTAATTCTGTTCAATCAAGAAATATTGTAAAAATACTATAATACTATTTCAGTAATTATATAATAATAATATAATTCAGTAATAATACTCACTGAAACTGATATTACTTAAGTTCAGATTCTCATCCTTCATAGCATTTTGTAATGCTGAACATTTTAAACTCTGGGAAGAGCAGTGTTGTATCTTCATCCCATACTTGTTCTTAATTTGTTTTAAAGTTCTTTGATTTCACTTTATTAGTAGATAACAATTATATGTAGAATTTGGGAACAGTGCTGTAAATAGTAGAGGTTTTTTAATTAGTTCCAAAAATCCAATTTTTGTGGCAAAATGTCATTTTTTACCGGCAGCCCCTCATACTAGAGTTCCATCAACTCAAAAAGAACGAGACATATAGCTGCAGTTCAAGTCATCTAAAATGCAGTTCTCTCTAAGTCTGTGTCTCTGTTAGTAAATATAAAGGCCAATATGCTATCTCAGAGTGTCATAAAAAAATGTAGGTTGGAAAAGAGGATCTTGGAGATCATTGATTCTGACTGTTAATCTTGCTCACTAAAGGGCAAATGGTGTGTCACAGGATGAACTGTGCCTGGCTTTATAGGAGGAAAAATAGGAATTTCAAGGACAAACTTGTCCTGCCAGCATTTCCAGGCAGTGGTAACAGCAGAGTGCTATACCACCTCCTCTTGATGCGTACATCTCGTTAACAGCAGTGAGACTTAAATGAGCTTCCTTTTCTTATTATAGTCAGTGTTACTTTCAGAATATCTTTCCTTACTTGTTTAACTTTATGAGAACAGTATCTCATAAAGTAAATGTATTTTGTTTCACAAGTAAGTATATCTTACTCTTTTTATTTCCAGGAAAGACTTGCCGAAGAAATTGAGAAACTGAGGTCTGAACTGGATCAAATGAAACTGAGGGCTGGTTCTTTAATCGAACCCACCTTGTCAAGGTAATATTTTGTGACAAAACAAATATGTACATAATGTAATAAATGTAAGTGGCAAGTATTTACAGCAGGGATGTGTTCGAACCACACATAAATGTAGTCATGTATTTCTTTAAAAATGTAAAATCTGTGCAGTTATTATTACTGTTGCATTTCACTTCTTTCATCAGTAAACAGGGCCTTATATCAGTGAGTATATGCCGAAATATTACAGAGATTAAATAAGGTCTTTTAAATTACGAAATGTTTTGAGAAGTATATCCAAATACACAACATTTTTCCCAGACCTTAAAAATAAATTTGAGACTATCATCTTTAATGCTGAAACTGATCAGCATATTTATGATCATATTTATTCCATAAATAATATCTTTTCTTTTTCTTTATTAGCAAGGCATAACTGAGCTGTACTTAGTGTATAGTAAAAGACCACAGAACCTCAGCTAAATGTCAAGACAGTATTCAGAGATCTGAAAATATCAAAACTGGACATTAAACATTGTGCCTCTTTTGATGGAAAATCAATTATGGGAAGAATAGTGAGACAAATGCCATAAAAATAACCACTAACAGCTGAAAAGAATTTATCCTTCTAGAAAGTCCTTCTTGCTTAAAAGTGTCCCTTGAGATTAAATTCTTGCTTTATTGATAATTGTGTGCCATGTGCTGTTTTCATAAGAAGCAACATCTTAATTCTTAAAATTTGCCAGCAAACCTTCCAGACAAAGGTCATGGACCAAGACTAAATGGGGAGCACTGTACTCATCTAAAGTTACCCTTGTTCAATAGGTTTTTTTTCTTCCATCTGCTATTGCCTGCCCATTGATGTCCTCAGACATCTTGCTCAGTACCTGGACATGGTTTCTCCCTCAACCTTTTATTGTTTCTTGGAATAATATTTTTCTATATGTAGAGAAGTGTAACTCGATGAAATTCAGAATGTGATGCTTGTAACTTTTTGAATTTTTTTTCCCTTGGGAGTGTGACTACAGGCACACAACACTTCTGTTTTGAAAGTGCTTGCAGGGACACAGGCTACTGAACTGCTGCAACAAACAGCGCTTTGGTTTTGGAGCAGCCATTCTTGGTGAACAGCAGCTTTTCTGGCTGGGTAGATGAGTATCATTAGCTTGTCCTCTGTAAACAGGAGCTGATTAGCCATTGTAAAAGGGCTGTTTGAACTTGATAAGCTATCTAAATACCTTGGGAATTCAGCAGGTTCCACTAAAAAATGTACTTTCTCTTCTGTAACCTCACCTCATGAAGCTCCCAGCTCTCTCAGGCATAGCAAGCTTTGAGCATTAAATATTTCCTATTCACAGCCTGTATGCATGCAGTTCTGCATTGGCTGGAGTTTGTGCTTTCAGGAAAATAATGAAGCTGGTCAGCAGATGAATACCTACAGCTAGAGACTGGAACCTGGACTGTTTCTTTTTTCCTGCCAACTTGCTTCACAACTGCCAAATATTATTGATTATCAGAACAAAGTTCTATTGAGACAATTACTGTGCACAGAAGATAAAAACAGTCACTGCCCTATGGGGGTTTTTTGTTACATTACATTTTTCTACTGTTATCATGCTATTCATATATTGTTATGTGGAGATTTCTGGTATGTTAAGAAACAGAAATTGTTGAGGTCTCTACTTCTGTGGTTGAATTCTCAAATGGTGCATGGAGCCTTTGCCCTTCTGACTTGGTTCCACAGCCCATGGTTAGGATGATTTTACTGCACTGTGCAGTGAACTTTTGGTGCTGATGTTTGACTAAGGACAGAGAGGTCAGGGACCACTGTTTGTAAACCAGAAAAGATGTGCTGAAGTCATCCTGTATATGCCTCACTGCAGTATCCCATGACTTACCAAGGCTATAGGAAAAATTGGGAATTAAAGCTCTGAAAAGCGTCATCAAATAAAGATTAGTAGTTCCCAACCAGTGTTAAATATCACAGGTCAGTTCACTAATATTTTCATAATGTAGAGCACAGACTTACAGCAGGAAAGCATTATTGATATGCTCACTCATGAACATGTAACACACTTAGAGTAACCTCAGGCATATTTATGAATATACAGGATAGTACATTCAGCTGCCAGTTCTAATTATCCTGAAATGTGTTTCCTCTTTTTAAAGTTTGGGATGGTACCTATTTCTATGTACAGCCTTCATTTAAAAAAATCAGAGGTTTTATTATTTGGTTTCTCCCTTACTTTTCTCATACAAGGATTTCAATTTTTCACTATTAAATTACATTTTGTGATGTGGTTTTCTCATTTATTATGTAATACATAAAAATCTGTTTAAAAAAAGAAATCTGTGTTCCTAGACTGGAAGTCATTGGATTGCTGTTATTCCTATTACTCTCTTAGTCCACTTATGTAATTCTGTTTATAGACCTCACCTGGACACATCAACAGAGCTGAGGTACTCGGTGGGCTCACTGGTTGATAGCCAGTCTGACTATCGGTCAACTAAAGTGATAAGGCGACCTAGAAGAGGCCGGATGGGAGTACGCAGAGATGAACCAAAGGTTAACCTCCAACTTCTTCTCATATATTCCCTGAAAAGAGAATGTATTTGAGGCTGTTAAGCTTACAGTTTGTGGGGTTTTCTTCCAGGAAAAAAAATAACAGCAGAAAAAGCAACCCACCAAATGAGAAAACCCAACCCAGAGAGCAGGGTTTTTTCTATACCTGCCCAGAGTACTGTTGTACTAAAATGAAGGCAGAAAATGTTGAAGTTTAGACATCAAAGTTCAAACATACTTGATTATTTGTTTTTCTAGAGTGTCTTTTTGTATAAACTTTCCTGAGAGTAATTGTATACCTAATTGACAATTATGTGAAAATACTTTATGCTATTTGCAGTAATATTGCCAGCATTAATGGAGCACTAATAATTGAATAAGTCTTTTGAAATCTTAGTTGCTTTCCTTCCCCATTTTCCCATCAAAGTTTGGCTTTGCAGTTTTCCCTGAAATAAGCCATATATGTCCTAATTCCTGCTCAGGTAAAATCACTTGGCGATCATGAGTGGAATAGGACGCAGCAGATCGGTGTTCTGAGCAGTCATCCATTTGAGAGCGACACTGAGATGTCTGACATCGACGATGATGATAGAGAAACGCTTTTCAGCTCCATGGACCTGCTGTCACCAAGTGGCCATTCCGATGCCCAGACTCTGGCCATGATGCTTCAGGAGCAGCTAGATGCAATCAATAAAGAAATCAGGTATGTAGCCTGAACCAGCTGGGTTGCACTTACGATTACAGCTTCAAGCTTACTTTAGTGCTTGAGTTCAGGTACGACTCATGACAGTTAGGAAACAACTTGTTCATTTAGAGGATTGATAATGTGTCTGCTTTGCAGAGGAGGGTATTGACTGTGTGAAGATAACAACTGAGTCTTTCTTCCTAACCATAGAAATTTCTTTCAAAAAATATTCCTGTTGTTGTGGCTCAGCCCACTTCGCGGCTGGACAACATTCAGTGGGTGGATTTCCCCGCCTATGACTCCGACCCAGGGGGCGGGTCGGGGGAGTAGAGCCGCCACCATCTGGGTGTCGCCCCTGCGACATCTCCTCCCTCCTTTCCAGACCCTTCTTCTGTTCCCCATTTTCTATTAGTTGCCTGTTGTCATGTTTATTCATTACCTTCGTTGCATATGCATTCTGGTCTGGAAAATTCTTTTCGGTTGTCGATTGGTTTCTGTTTGTAAGTCCCTCCTTTGTATTCCCCTGATTTGTTATCTGTCATTCCCCATCAATTCCCTATTGGTTTGTACCCCTTGTTCCTCCCCTTTTTGGTACCCTTCAAAAGGAGGCTTGTGGCCACGCCTCTCGCCTTTTTTCTTGCGCTCGCCCTTCAACTTTTTCGCCTGTTACCTTGTTTCTCCCTCGCGGGACAATAACGTTGGAACTTAGAGCACAAGAAACAGGTCCCTCAGCCCTTTATCGCCTCTCAGTTGCTCGGCAACAGCGGTGCTGCAGCCTGCCTGCTTGTGGGTCTCCTGCAGGGAGCCACCAGCTGCTGACAGGGCAGGTGCTGTCTTCCCGTTGACCGGGACACCAGACCTTGTCGCCTGCCGTGGCCTCCGGGCGGCCAGTGGCCAAAGCGACATATTCCAAGTGAAGAACTGTTGGCCAGTTGAAGAGAAGTTAAAGGAGGCTAACACATGGCAGATTACACAGATTGCTGTTCACAGAGCTCTTTTCAAGGTCTTTTTCACTGTTGTGCATGACTCCACTTACTCAGTAACAAGCTCCTATCAGAAATGTTTTATTTCAGTGCTCTTCATGCTTTCTTCTGGTAGTTATCCCTGTGTTAAATCTAATATAAGCCACGTTTTCTAAGACATGGTTTTGATTTTCGCTGTAGTCACAGAATATGATTTTTCATGAACCAAGTTGGATTGTATGTTTGGAAATAGGTAATGAATAGAAGATATCTTAATAATATCTGTGCAAATTTAATGGAGTGGTAGAGAATGAAATGATGTGTTTAAGTGATCTTTATAAATGAAATCGTATTTTAGGCTTGAAGCATTCTGACATGTTTTTCAGTAAGGGCAGCTTTGAAAAAAACTTGGTGTATGAAAAACATCCTCTCACTAGTGACTGTTTTTCTAGAAGGAGATGAAGGAAATGTTAATAACTGTGTTAGGGACTTTCTGGTAGTACTGTAAACAGAAATACTGTGGTTAGAAATATCAAAACAAGACAGACTGATTTGGCAAAAGAGAATCATTCTCTGATCAAGGTAACTTTAAAGGAAGAACTCTACTGGAACATACTGAATTTGGATAACTTTTCTGTTCAGGGAAAAACCTTCTGTTATAAATCTAGAGCTTTGCATTTTTTGCTGTCCCAGAATGTGTTCTTTCAGATAGGATTACGCTCCTGTTTTCTCAAACCTTTTCCTACATCTGTCAAGATACCGAGTCGAAGAGATATTTTGGTATTGGGAAGGTAAATCTCCTTAAAACAGTGTACATAAAAGAGAGAACCTTATCCATATTTTCTGTTATTATAAAGAAGTCAGCACTGTGGCCAGTTCAGGAAGCTGTAGATGCAACATTTATATTTGGTTTTGAACAATACTAGTCTTTCATCAGTTTAACAAGAAATACAGTAAAGGGTTTTCACAAGGAACTGTACTTGCAGGTGACATAGTGGGATATTATTTATGCCACCCTGAATCAGATCACTGTTTTACTTAACCCAGGGTCTTGACTCAGACATTAGGTAGAGTTTTACCTCAAAAGGGAAGCAAGGGTGCACTTTTTATACAGCCATTTTTGCTGAAAAGTAGTTTATTTCCTCAACTGCTAATCTTATACTGAAGTATAGGCTTTTATTATCATAGCAACCATTATTAAAGGACCAGGTATGTAATATTGTATTTTTTTAATACGGTTCAGCAAAAATCATTCTACAAGGATAGTCTTACAAACTGTCCTGCATTTCATGTTTTCTTGGTTTGTTTTGGTTTTTTAAATTGATAAACACTATAAGGGTTTATCAAATCTTTTGAGGTATCAAAGAGATTAAAAATGTATTTTGCCTTAGATTTGTTTTATTATACAAGATGATTCAGGATTTAGATTACTAAGATGAAAAACGTTGTTATAATTCCCTTTGAAAATATTATTTGCCTTTAAGTTTCTGCCCTGCATTATCTCAGAAAGAATTGTAGATGTTTTATACAAATTCTGAAATGGATATTAGGGAAGAAGATTTATCACAGCACAGGAACTTTTAAGTTTCTATTTTCAATGTATTATGGTTTTATTTATTGTGCTTGCTTCATTTCACTCAGAAAAATCTGGTTCACAGTTTCAGCCTCCCCAAACTTTGTATTCTCTCATTTAACGTTGATCCCTCATAATTTTTCCTTGTCTTTGCAAAAACAGACTACTCCTAACATGGTTTGGTGGGCAAAGGACTTATAAACAAATAATTTATTTTAAAGATATTTTTCTGTTCTAGGTGCAATCACAATTAAGAAACAAAACTAAGGAACCCAATGGAAGCATACTATTGAGGTGATAGATCCTTAAGAAGGATATATTGCTTGCTAACAAGAAAGCTATTTTAATGAAATTCACTTAAAAACACAGTGCTTTACAAGCAAATATCATTTTTTCATCAAATTGTAGGAGTAAAACAGATAATTTGTTTTGCATGTTCTCTTGTTTTATTAATACAGATTATTTTAGCAATTCCCTTCTTAAAGGCCCAATTTCATTTGACTATTAACTTTGTGATTTAGCAAAAGATAATCAGATGAAGCCAACGTAAGCTTGGAATTAGTTATCTATGGTAAGTCGGATTGTTAACCCCCCTGCCCTGTTCTGGCTGCTTTGCAAAGGAACCAATATTCCTGAAATGTCGTACATCAAGTCTTGCTGTTGGACACATTCTTCAAACAGGTTTTGTGGATGGAGAAATTGAGAAAAATAATTTGATAACTCTGGCGATTAAGAAAATAATGTTGGAAAGGGTATTTTTTGATTATCTGTGATATTCATCTTTGTTTGCTCTTACTTTCAAATCTCATTTGAAAGGAAATGGTTTTTAGTTTTGCTCTGGGGATATGAAGAGACACATACAGCAAGAGCATTCTTCTTTTACTTAATAAGGTTAATCCAAGAAGAGAAGGAGTCGACAGAATTGCGTGCTGAAGAGATAGAGAACAGAGTGGCCAGTGTGAGTCTGGAAGGCTTAAATCTAGCCAGAGTCCACCAAGGTACCTCCATTACTGGCTCCGTGACAGCATCTTCACTTGCAAGCTCATCTCCTCCCAGCGGACACTCAACTCCCAAACTCACCCCTCGCAGTCCAGCCAGGGAGATGGACAGAATGGGGGTTATGACGCTGGTAAGAAACCTTGTCATGACAGTATTTGATGTGATATTTCTTGCATTAAGTACTTAATCTTGTCACTGTATGACTGGCTCATGTCTCTAATTCTTCATTCACATCTTCATCATCCATACAGATAGCAAATTCTCTAGAATATGGACATTAGGTGTCTGGGCTTTGTTATAGTGGTTTTGAGCATTGCATGATTCACTAGGGACACAGTGATAGGATTGCCGAGGGCCTTCAGCACACGGGGCATGGAATTAATAAGAAACAGAACTGATCACTAGAATTACTTGTATGTAAAAGATGTTTACTAATGGAAACTTCTTAAGTGATATAGTTATTACACAACAGTCTGTGGAACTATTGCTGAACTTAAACTTCCAGGAAATGTCTAGAAGACATTAAGACGTTCCACTACTTATTATATGTGATCATTTGGATATACTTTTATACTTGGTATACCCTTTTATGATTGCAGCATTTTTGTGCATTCTTCATGACCATATATCATGCACTTGAAATAAGTTCTTTGGTTTCCAGTAATTCATTTAACTGATATATTTCAACATTACAAGCGGCTCGCACACAGACATCAAACCACCATGAAATTACCATGCAAAGCATTTCTAACATTGCTGTGCTTTTGAGGACACATTCAAAAATGTCTGGTTCTATTTGGAAAGGGATTTACAAAGAATTTAATTTTGATCATAGACAAAAAGAAACAGTACATCTGTCAAATGTCTGAAGATAGTATGTGTCAAAATATTTAAGATGTACTACTGTGATACTGATCTGAGTACAGATGCAGGGTTCAGTGTTCAGTGTGAGCTACAAACCAGTTTGGAGCTGAGGTGAATTAATCCCTTTAAGTACTAGGAGAGAATCAAAGCAGCCCACTCTACTGATCTCATATAGGGAATAGAATAGGGTACAGGTAAGCCCATTTTATATTTGCTTTTTCTCTGATAATCATGATGTCACCAATGTCCCCTTGTGGTCCATTCCTGGGAAGCAGCAGCACTGATTCTCAGTGGAGCCTCTCCTAACAGAAAAGGTTGCTAAGAGCAGCTGGGAATGAAGCCTGGCTGTTCATTCATCTCAGCTGGGAGTAGGGACTTTTATTGATAATCATCTAGCCAAGTACTCCCTTTTCCTGGGAATTGACAACTACTCATATCCACCCTCTACTCCTTCCAGTTTAGTATGGTGTTTGCTGCCGTCTTGGGATCTGAGGACAGCAGAGAGGAAGTCCGGGCAGGCAGTCATGACTTATTCTTTGCTGCCCACAGTTCCCACTGCTGAACAGCAGAAATGAAAAATACTTGTTCCACAGGTCATTGTGTGAGTGTGCAGGTGGTGAGTGTGCAGGCTGCTGTGCTGCCACCTACTTCACCAAAGCAGCACCTTCCCAAATACGGAGCGTGGTTCCCTTTCCCCAGCCGTTTGAACTAAGCAGTCTGGCTGCAGGTAAATAGCAATGGTTAAACTGCCCCGCCAGCAGACACCTGCACTGCCTGCTTGCCTGGATTTCAAAACTGTAGCTTTGGGTCAGTAGGTTCATCAGATTCAAACACAAAATGACAGCATAGCCTCTGCAATTCAGGTTGCCATGGCCTCACTGGCATCCAGCTCTAACTGTGCTAAAACACAGATGGATTTGTCTGTCTGACTTGCAGTTGAACTCTTGACTTACCATAAGCAGTAGAAGCATCCCCCCACAATGTGGTCAGCAGCACAGTCCACAGCTTTGCTCTCCTTCATCAACCATTTCAGGACACTTCTGCCCTGCACTGTTTCAGCAGGAGTTCAGTGTTGAATATCACTTCCTTGCTGGTTGGGAACAGACACAAGTCTGTCAGACATTCTCTAAGTGAAACTTTAAGTTGGGAAGAGTTTTGTAGAAGCCTTGTCTCTAGAGCTCATATTCCCCAATGACCCTGTATTGGTTGGCTGGAGAAGCAGTACTGCATGAATTTCCACAGCCCAGGTCCATGCAGTAAATAAATTCTGCAGAGTATCTTCAGCTTTCCTTAAATGAATGAGACATCTACCAAAAATAAAGATGCAAAGGAGGTTGAACAAGACCCATTCTAGCAGTCTTCTACTGCCACTTAATACTGCAGAAGATCGGTGAATATGTATTCATTTCCTGAAAATGCCATTCACTTTTTCAGGCGTGGTGTTTGGTGATGATATTTTGTGGTTTTACTTGGAGGGACACCAATACATTTCTAATACTCGATAAAACTTAGAAGAAAACCTTCGTTTGGGACAACATAAGTACTTATATGAAAACTCAAAAATAGGAAGTACTACCATAGGCTTGCAATGTCCAATTCTTTGTTATGTTTATGGAATTGAAGGAGAGTGTAACTTTAGGAAAAAAACTTTAGGAAAAAACCTACTTTCCCAGAATGACATATTTTTCGGGGGTTATCTTACGTTATTACATCAAGTGTATAATTAGTATATAATATGGAAAGTTTTAAATTAATCTTTACTTCCCACTTCATGAATGTGCGAAAAACAAATGTGAGGCATTTTTTATGCTTCAATAATATTTATTAATCATTATTTTTTTGTTGTTGCTGCTTTTGTTACCAATCTAAGCCAAGCGACCTAAGGAAGCATCGGAGAAAGGTATGATACTGGGGCTTTTTTAAAGTTTGGGAGAGCACATTTATCATATTCCTCTGCTATTTGGATAACTGGGTCCCTTGCCAGCAACTGAATCCCCTCCTCTCCTTTTCACTTAATGCCTGAACATAATCATTTTACTCCTACCTGGAAAGGCTTCCAGGGGTCGCAGCTAAGCCACAGAATCAAGGCCCACCAGTGAAATCTTGGAGTAGCAGCCTCGACAGCATGAACTTAAAGGAATACTTATTTTTAAAAAGTATGGACACAAAAGAATTACCTTCAAATGTATTTTGGCCATTCTTCTTGCTGGAGAAACTACAGACAGATTCCTTGAAGTCTTCTGGAGCAATATAAAGCTGTTTATAGAACTGGCACTCATTATGAGATTACATGACAGAAGATGGTATTTAAGATAAATCGTTATATGCTCTGACAAAATTCCTCTATGTCCATGCCTATTGTCAAGCATACTGACTAGTCTGGTAGCATGCTGTGAAGAGAGTGGTCATGTTTATTAATTGACCTTCTCTCTTACATCCCTGAGAAAATTAGTTAACCTGAATAATCTTGTTTAATGCAAGAAACCCACTTACACCTGAGATTGTCTTCATGTTTCGACCTTCACTGTACCAACCTGTTCAGCAGAAAGGGGATGAACTTCTTCTACAAGCATAATTTCATTTCTTTCAAATATGTGCTTTGAGCTGCCGTATTTGGGCAATTGTTTTTCCCAATAGCATATTTCAAAAAAAAGAACCCTTACAATTGGCTCAAAACATTGCACTTGAAACCTTACATGCTTCAGTCCACTTGATAATATCATGCAGCATATGTTGAGACATTCTTGAAAAGCTAATATGCTCTAACTGGAGTCTCTCTCCCCAGATTGCAGTAGTTGAAGAAGATGGGCGTGAAGATAAAGCCACAATCAAATGTGAAACTTCTCCTCCTCCAACACCCAGAGCTATCAGGATGACTCATACCCTTCCTTCTTCATACCACAATGATGCCAGAAGGTAAGATGTTTGTAACATGAATTGGTACTTCACAGTTTACCATGTTTTTGTTTTCAAATCATGTTGTTTAACTGTTCCAAAATGACCTCATTTCTTCCCTGTTTCCCATTGCAAGAAGAAACCTTACCCATTGTCTGTTGCATGACCCTGAAAATGTTTATCAGTGCTAAAGTACATGCTGGGTATTTCTGTTTTGAGGTACAGTTTTGATGACTACTGGAAGTAGCAATGCTACAAATCCTAGAAATAAAATCAGAATGCTGACTAATGTATTTTTCATAAATCCATCGTAGCAAAGGAAAAATATTTCTTTTCAGCCTTCTCTGACAGAGAAAATGTGATCTTCTGTTGCTCTATATGTTGCCAAATAATTTAAAGATGTGATTGTTTCACTTGTTGGGAGATCATTACTAAATTATAACCAATTAATTTATTTACAGAGCTGCTCAGATGAAAATAAAATATTACCTGAAAATCTTGACATGTTTTCTATTCTATTTCTTTGTTATCATTTTGCAGTAGTTTGCCTGCTTCATTGGAGCCAGAAAGCATTGGTCTTGGCAGTGTCAGCAGCAGTCAGGACTCCCTGCACAAAGCTCCTAAGAAGAAAGGAATCAAGTCTTCAATAGGACGATTGTTCGGTAAAAAAGAGAAGGCTCGACTTGGACAGCTCAGTAAGGAATTAGTGGTAACAAGCTAAGGTCACCATTTCACTGCCATTTTTCCATTTTTAATTTTGCTTTTTTTTCAGTTTCCAATTTGCTCATTTTTCTTTTTTGTCTGGCACAACTTTCCCATTAAATTTCATTGTTATCAGCAATTATATTTGTCCAGAGTTTTCCATAACTGTAGTGCAAATGAAAGGAGAGTTCTGGCACAAATTACTGGAGTCATCTTCTTCACTGAACCTGGTGCTTCAATAATCTGTTGAATTAGGGTAGAAATGATAGTACTTTTTGCTTGAATAACCACATAAAGAGAAGGTGAGAAGTCAGTAAGCAGTAAGTGGTGTACCTATGTGATACAGAAGGCCCTTTCAAGAAGGCATGGCTACTTTTCAGATTTCAGTGTGTCAATATATGCCCTCTAGTGCCTATTGCTGAATGTCCTCAGGATAACTCTTTCTTTTTACAGTTATGCTGCTCACAGCAGTACTTAGTTTTCTTCCTGCTTCTGCCCTTTTCCCTTGACAAGACTATTTCATTCTATTTCATTCATGGCAGAAATTTTCCTCTGCCTGTTTCTATAGGATATGTCTGTGTGGACACACGCCAACACAAGTATCAAATTGGAATAATTGTGCCAATAAAATTGAAATACTGGCTCTTTCATAGTCATGCAGATGTCAGATAGTACAAGTTTGTGAGGCACTAAATCTTACTGCCAGAGTGACCATGTAACACTTGTAGAAGAATTTTAAGACCTTGCATTAATTGTAAATGCTTAAGCAGCAAGCATAAGCATTTGTATTACGTGTCCTTATCACAGCTAACAAACCCATAGCTAAAATAGGTTAAAAAAGGTAGTACTAAGGTCAAAGCATCAGAGTAAAATTGAAAAACTGAGTATTCCGCATTTACACTCTCACCTTCTCCTCTCTGCCTATGAAAACCATGTATTCTTGAAAAAAACCCAACCTAATTTCTAATTGCAATCTAAATTATCTTTTTTTCTCTCACTATGGAAAGAATAAATCTGACTTATTCAGTCTTTTAAATGAGAATCTATAAATGAGTCTTTCAAATACACCTGTATGCCACCTTCTGCATTGATGGATAATTTTATCATTTTAGACTGCATCTAAAGTTAGACTTTATTAATTCACATTTACATTGCATATAACCCTTTTTATTGATACTGATGGCTTATGCATTATAATCTACAATTTCTCAGTAAGTCAGGAACATAGAGGACAAAGATGTAATAAATGTGTTGGTCTTCCCTGCAGTTCTTCAGAATGTGGAATGAAAATGAAATAACAACTTTAAAGGCTATCTCAGGAGCAATGTAATCTGGCAATAGATTAATTTCTTAATACCCACCGTGATTAATAATGCATACATAGAATTTGATAACGTCCATTTGTAATTCCCCATACTAGGTCATGAAATATTAGTGATTTGCAATTACATGATCATTTTTGGGACTTCCATCCTTTAGCTCAACCACAAAGATTTCAGTATAATGCACATTTTAATTAAGGAAACTAGGTTTAGTAGCATGTATGAAATGAACAGTAAGACTTGTTACCTAATCAAAAAGTAGGAGCAAAATATTTTTTCAGACATTAAAAAGACGTTGAGCAGCTGAATTACAGAGTAGTTTTTCTCATCTTAATTTTTAGCATATTAAAAGAAAAGCATTTATTGAGTGGCCATTTCCATTCAATGGCAGTATCATAGAATCATAGAGTATGATTGCAAGGGACAAAGAAATTTAAAAAACAGCAGTTGTGGTAGCACTTGACTCAGTTTCACAACAGGTATGTTATCTGTGCAGCTATATAATTAGGAGTTCTATTTGTGGTAAGATACTACATCACAGAAATTTACAGAGCAAGTCCTATCACTATGGCACTGCAAAATATTTGTATTTAGGTTTTCACAACCTAAATTTATATTGCAAAATCAATGAAAGAATGTAATTTATTTCCTTGCTTAAACACTCTAATTTAAAATAGACATATCCTTCTTAGATTTTTTAATATGGAAAATACCTCTTTAAAAGTTCGTATTTATATACTCTTATTTAAGAAACAGTATTGAAACGGAATGGTATCACTAAGTTCAACAGAGTCATGCTATTACCCAGAATATTTCCTTGCTTTGTGTTCCTTGCAAAACTCTGAAATTCTTAGTATTCAGCTCCTAACCTTGACAGAATTTTGTTATTTTACTATTTGATAATTTTGCCATCTCTGCTAAACCATTAGCAGCATTATTGCTCAAAGCCAAATTCATGCCTCAGGAGATCTTTCTTAGAATCAAGATTCAAGATTTCTAGATTCTTCAAGTTTTCTTTAAGTTTTTGGAGAAGAAAAAAGGAATGCTATAGGGAGCACAAGTGCCCTTTCTTTCCTTCTTTTCTTCCTTACTTCTTTTCCAGTCTTCTCTCACTTGACAAACACCACATTAGACACTTACATATTCTTCTCATGTTACATTTTAAATATTCTAGACCCTGAACCAAACAATGCATTCCAGGCATTTTTAGACTTGCCCAAGCAAGCTGATTTGCATGGCTTATGGAAAGGTCAGCTTGTTAGGAAACATCTATTGTGGTCACATCCAATACCAGGTACCCTCAGTTATTCAAAGGCCAGATGTATTTGTCTTATGGAGAAATGCATTATGCCCAAACTACTCTCCAACCTGTAATAAACCCTCATTGCGCTGCACTCATACTGTCTCTAGCCAACATACTGAGAGCTGCTCTCTCAAGAAAGGTGTGATACGCTGATTGTTTGCTGAATGAAAAATGTAATCCAGAGTCAGCAAGAAGCATTTAATAAGATTTTGTAAGATTTGGACAGGCAGATGAAGTAAAGAAAAGTATATGTTCATGTTCACTGGCATCATTCTCATTGTGAGACTTGCAGAAGCAGTGTCCTCTTTTAATAAAGGAAAATCTGTCTAGACAAACAGGAGTGTTAAAACAGCACCTGCTTTACAAGAACAGCTTAAACCCAAGCTTTTCTAATTTTATATCATAGACATGATGCAGCAGTAGGTTTTGTTCTCACTTGATTGAGGTGAATGTAAATCTGACTTGTAAAAGGCTGTGGCGCTATTTCACTACATAACATTTATATGTTATTTTATTATTAAAATCAACAAATCAGAACAGAAATATTTTATTTTGTGCTTTTTTATTATGCCAGTGTCTCCACAATTGTTCACTATCCATTAGATGTGAAATAAGAAATTGCCATATTCAAACAGAGTCAAGCATCAACATTTTACCATACTGTTGTCTTCTTTCCTGTGCCAGTTACACACCTTCTGAGCTGGAGCACAGGGGGAAGGCAGCCTTCAAGGGAGTGCTGCAGTGCCTCTGTCTGTACACATACATGTGGGAATGACAGGACAGTGTGAAGCCAGAGCCAGGAGACTACTGAGCTCCATGAGCAGGTCCCCTCTTCTTGAATTAGGGCAGCAATAAAAAAAAGTCAGACCATTTTCCACTTCTGCACTAGGAAAGTTGTGTCAGTGTCCATATGGATCATATCAGTCATGTCCTTAGTTTATAATATGATTTTATTTTGGTCCATGTGTCCTTCCTTACTGCGAGCTTCCTTTGTCACTCTGTGTAAATTATTCAAGTTCCCTTGACTTTGACAAGATTTAGGTGCCTACAAGACACTTCCAGGGAGATGTAGGAGGCTTTTTACTTCTCTGACAGATTCTTTGTGTCATCTCTGGGAGTTTGCAGGGATAATGACATCTAAGACTCTCTATGAAAGCAAAATGAAGACTTTATCACTACTACGTTAGGCAATGCTGTATTATGGCAACAGTAGAGAGACAGTTCTAGAGAATGCACTTTCATTTGTTCATTTCTCAACTAAGGTTAAAAAATGGTGAGAGCATTGCTTACTTAGCACCACGAGACTGAGCCTTAGGAGGCAAAGGAAAAGGCAAAGGCAAAGGAGATCAGGTGTGCTTGTCATATATTTCTGCAAAATACAAGGAGGAGAAAACATTTTTTTTATTCCTCTACTACTCTTTCCCATGTAGTAAATGCTTGTCAGAATTTACTTCTGCAGGTGATAGATGTTCTCCACAAACACCAGATGTCACAGCTTAAGGAAGCAAACATAGATGATGATGGTGGGTGGGAGGGAGATTGAAGGGTTGAGGAGGGGAACAACAGGGAGACAGATAAGGGAAAATATGGTGGGGCTTTGGTGTGTTTTATTTTCCAGGAGGTTACATGGAAACAGAGGCAGCAGCTCAGGAATCTCTGGGATTAGGCAAACTTGGAACACAAGCAGAAAAGGACAGAAGACTAAAGAAAAAGTGAGTACCATTTTTATGTGACTTTTTGGCTGAAACTGGAGTCAAATATCAGGATTTTTATTGTTTTACTCAAGCGTGTAATGAGAAGCAAGACCATCTACTATGGCATTTTAGCAGTGATGTTTCTTTCCAGTGTAAAAGTTTTTAAAGCTGCATATAAAATATAGGGGAAAATATTCAGAGTCCTGTCAATTGTACAATATTATTTCATTTGAGAAAGAACATAGATTTATGAGAGACACATTTTCCATTTCACATTGTCATTAATGCTGTGCTTTTTGCCTTCTGTGCAATTCTTAAGAAATAGACACATATTTAACGACAATCTATGTAGATTTTCTTTTCCAAAAGGGTGAAAAAGCTTTTTTGTATTATCTAGCAAACAGAGTGTTATTTCTATTTCTAGATGTCAAAGGTTCCCCATAAACCCTAGCAGCTTTACTTTCTTTTTGCCTCTCAACAAATGCAGGCAAAAAGCAACTGAGCTTTTTGTTTGCATCAATTATATAATTATTTAATGCTGTCTTTCATGCACCTCCTTGTAAAAACAGTACATTGACTCATAGCAGCTGCCAGGAGCTGTGAAGAACTAATAAAATAAGGCTACAAACACAAAGAAACTTCTTGGCAGGATTGCACTTCCAGTGTAATTAGAGGGTGTCAAAGAAAAAGATGGTACTTTAAAATGACTTTGCAAATTCATTCTGTAAACAAATAGGTTTATTTTTCATCCATAACCATTAACTTTACTGCTATTATTTGGATTCTGAAAGCTTCATTTTCAAAATTTTCTAGGTTTTCAGGTTTGTTTCAGTCTTTTAATATTTCTTTGCAGAATTTCAAGAGAATTTGCAGTTCTAATCCAAAGAATCTAGGGATAATGTTTGAGCTTCTCTTTAAATTTTTATGTTGAATATTTTTAATAATTTCATATCAAGCGCTTGATGAAATATAACTTTAAATGTACACATCTGTGTGATCTCCAAATGCAAGCATTCTGTTTAAATCAGCCTCAATTTAGCAATTAAAGATAGAAAAGTAGTCATTGTGCTAGCTGAAAGAGAAGAAACGTTTTAAATTCAATTACGAAACTCACAATAGCATTCATGGGGATGTTACAGTTGATGAGTCTTGTCCCTGTATTTCTTATCTATACATTTCTATCGCTAATCAGTAATTTTAGAAATATATGGATGTAGATTATGTTACCATGCTTATTTTACTAAATCATAAAAGCATCTTGTAGGCCATCATTGCCATTCATAAAGAATGTAATTTAATTTTCAGTAGCATTTTTTTTTGAAGTCCTGATGTACCTTCCAGTTCTGAGGGCTGAATATACCACAATATTTAAATCACTTTGAAGGGACTAATGTGTTCATGTTGTTCACTTTCTTACGTGTTACTTCTTTAAAGTGGGTAAAATAACATAAGACTTGACACACACAACTGAAAACATGACATGACTATTTCATATATAGATTGCCTACCAAGTTTTGGGTCTGTAAATAATGGGTGTGCAGGTAATCTGTTATTAAATTTCTGTTCAATCTCACACAATCAGAACTTTCCCATGCTTTCTGCTTTTCAAGTCTTTCCTTTTTTTCTCCTGTGTCTGTCTGTCCTTGGTTCTTTATGGATTAGATGTAATCAAAATGTTCTCTGCTGGAAGGAAAGGAATCTTTCCTTTGTGACTATGACTATTCTATTAATCTGAACTGTGTATTATTTATCCTGAGTATATGTTCTACAACTATGTCATGCAGAAATTTAATTTTTTCCCCTGTTCTTTTTAGGGTTACCTGTCTTTATAGTTTCTCACTTTAGAATCCTCAGAACTGCATTTGATATTCCTCTTAATGTACTATCAGAGAAAAGTTAACATACATTACTAGTTTATGTTATATGCTAGAGATGTTATATTGTTTTAGAGGAACCATAATATAGGAAAAAAATGTAACATATTGTGTTAGAGATACACGTGAGATTCTCCTGAATTATGGGAGTCATTAGGGTGCCAGGCTATCAATAGAGTGTAAGAGAATTAACACCTTCTTGTAAGAAATGCAGTCACAGAATCACAGAATGGGTCAGGTTGGAAGGGACCACAGTGGGTCATCTGGTGCAACCTCCCTGCTCAAGCAGGGTCATTCTAGAGCACATGGCACAGGATTGTGTCCAGATGGTTCTTGAACATCAGTAAGATATTTGCATGTATTACCTTAGAAAATACTAAATTGATAAAGTCCAGAAAGTAACTTAAGTAAAAAGTTTGTTGCAGTAGGTCACATTCCTTTGTACAATACTTAACAGTGCCTAATTCCCTCTGGAAGTAGCCTTGCCATACACGCAGTAGTTGCAAGGTTACTGAACTGGGTAGTGCAAATGAGGATACTATGCTGTGTAACATCATGGTGGTGGGGATGTGTGTGAGGTCTTTAAAAGACATAGTAAGAGAAGTCGGAGAATCATTTCCTAGCTCATGTAAGCTAGAAAATGTGATGTAGCAGTAAGATTTATAGCAGTATGACCGAAGTCCAAATGGTTGATTCCTTTTTTACTGCTAAACAAAACCACTCTACAAACCTTGGAAAGACCATGAGCAGCACAGTTCCTGGAACACAGAGCAGAGCAATTCACCTTGTAAGCATTTCTGACTAACTTGGATTAGGACATAAAAGCCCAAGAGAACCAAACCCACCAATAGGATAGGTAAAGGGTAGGCTAAAACTGGGAGTACTACATCGTATTACATTTCAGGTCAGAGAGAGCTTTACTTACGCTTTGTCACTTACTTTAAAAAAATAAAAACCAAAGCCAAAGCAGACAAAACCAATCTACAAAAACCCCCAAAAAACCAAAAACAAAACCAGAAAAACCAACCAAACAAAAAAAGCCCCTACAATAAAATAAACAGTACAAAAAACCTCGAAACAATGATGCCAGAGCCAAATCTCTTTTCTCTAATATGGGTATAATAACAGATACTGAAATTGTGTTTCTCTTTGACACATGCAAGTTAGATGAAATGGCTTTCAGCCCTATTAACAGCTCAGCAAACAGCTCAGCTCAGTGGTGGTTTTGGTGCAAGAAAGCAAGGATTCTCCCCTTGATGTGAAACAGAGGTCAAATACATCCCTGTGATCAACATATGAGTACTGTGATAGTAGTCATGATCTTCACCAGACTCTGCTATTAGCTTTGATTTAGTTTGGATAGAAGTCATTATAAAAGGACATATTCCTGTTAAAATTATATCCATGGTGTCTATTAACTGAGAAATACTTAAAATGCTAAATTTCTAATTTTACATTTTTGAATGTATTTAATTTCATCAGTAATTCCACAAGGATGCCCCTACCCCAGGCATGAAGATGCACGGCATTTCAAATTGCCAGGTGCTGCAGCAGTAGGTTCTAGTGATCCGTCAGGTGTCCTGGGCTCCCTCAAGGAAGCATTGCATTGACTCTGGCCCCCATGGAGTTAGGAACACACTGGAGTGTGTTACAGTATTTTATCCCAATTTCTTTGCATGGAATCAGGTACTGAATAATACATTTCACTCTGAAAAGTTTAATGAGAGAGTATGGTAATTCTGGAGACCAGTTCTCTCTCTGGTGATTATAGTGCCATTAACCTAAATTTCAAGGTTTCCCTGCTTCTTGTTTAGAAGATGCTATTTAGATGTAAAATTTCTTTCAGTTTCAGTTGAATACTTAGACATCATTAAAATGTAATTAACAGTCTGTCTCAATGATATGCTAGACATTTATAAACCTCCAAGAGTCTCTATTCATCCAAAATTTGGTTAGTACAGTAGGTTAATTAAGAATAAGTCTTACTCCTAAGGCATCAAAGAGAAATTAAGGAAGCTGTGAAGAATTTTTAAATTATACCCAACATCTCTTATTAGCTGAGAAGATAAATTTAAGTTGCCTGGCTCATCCATAGATGTTTACTCTCAGATATTAAATAAATGACAGTTCTAGTTAATATTGAAACTTTTTACACCTTACTATTTGTAAATTGAGCATGCAGTCCTAGGAAACAAAAGGTGAAGGAAAGGGGCAATTAAAGTGTTTAGGGTGTTACTGTTTTGTGAAATTAAGTGATGCTGGGGTGTGAAAAAGAAGAATGCACTTAATTTTTATTATTTAAACTAGACTTGGTATTTCACTTCACTTGTTCTGTATAAAAGATGGTGATATTTTGTATATAGAATCTTCTGCCTTTTGCTTGAACTTTCAGAGCCTGTTTGCCTAAAGAGTAACTTCTTCAAGAAAACTCAGGGCGTAGGACTAGAAGTATTAATGGCACGGATACTGTCTGTCACTGTTACATTCATTTGAATCCCGCAATGGTTTGAACAGTTTGCACTCCTCTAAACCATACCTTTTAAATAAGATAAATGCTCCAGAAGGTGCCCATCACAAAATGAAGAATGG
The DNA here is from genome assembly GCA_013399875.1 of Gymnorhina tibicen. Classification (NCBI taxonomy): domain Eukaryota; kingdom Metazoa; phylum Chordata; class Aves; order Passeriformes; family Artamidae; genus Gymnorhina; species Gymnorhina tibicen. Next base: position 997,076 of record VXAZ01007244.1, read on the forward strand.
AGCTTTTCTTTTAGTATTTTTTTTTCTAGTGATTAATGAGTCTCCCTCTGGGAAACGGTTACCTAATTTCCAATTCTGAATTTTGTAGCTGACTCCAGCTACCAATTCTCTGTGACTGTGTATACGTGATCTCAGATGTTCATGACATCATCCTTCGAGGGTGTTGTGCAAACTGTGCACAATGACTTGGCCTTGGCATTCACACAGGGTTGTCATGATAGCCCAAGCCGGGATGCAGCATAGGCAGTTCAGGTCAGTCCAGTTTTTATTGCAACTTGTAAAGGTTCCTGAAAGGTTCATTTAGAGTCTTAGTGTCCTCTGAAACAGCACAGGTTGATCAGTGTGTGTCCCACAAGACAATTCATACCTCAAAAAATGAGTAGATAACACTGTGCCTAAAATAAAATAAACTGTATACCTCTTAAAAATGTGTATCTCCACTGACCTCATCTCAGGTAACAAATTAAGGCACTTTAGAGAAGCATAAATGTTTTACTCTTTTTCACTAAAATTCCATACAATTAACCCTTCATGAAAATACTCTAAAACAATGAACTCAGCCAAACTTGACATAGTATCAACAAATAGAGCTGTGTTTGCTTCCCTTTTTGCTATAACAATCTGAGTGAACATCAATTATTTTCTCCTTATCCACAGTTTTGCTCAGGACTGATGTCAAACTGCCCTTACCCAAAAGCCTCGCTGATGACAAATACAGCTGTAAAGAGTTTTGCTTTGTACAGTGTAGTATAGCTCTGAGGGCCAGGAACCCTTCTCAAATGTAATGTTTGGTTTGATCTGCAACAGTATGCAAACTAGCAGCACATAAGTGTCTCTCTGAAGAAATACAAGATGTATATATGTCATATGTTGCATGAAAGTGTTTAATAATTGGTCATAGTCACTGACATTTCACGGGATGTGATTATTTTATCCCGTGTAAAGCACCACCATAAGGCATGGTTTGAGAGACATTTAAGTACAATGTAGTCCTAGATTGCCACTCGGAGGTGGATTTGACCTTGTGCATGCTGCTAGTGCAGTGGGAGATGGGCTTATGCCATCCCTTCTGCAGCAATCCCAAATACAAATTGTTTTATAATTGTATATTTTGTACAAATTATTGCAAAAATCCCTGAAAAAGAATTCACGTGCAAGCCAGCTATTCTGGATCATGCTGGCAGGACTCCAGTCCAGAAGCTGCTAAGTCCCCCAGTTTATTAATATGAGCCAAGAGCAGAGCTTTAGCCTCACTTTTTTCTTTAGTTTTGTTTGATTTGACTCTGGACAAGAATCTATTAATTCCATATTTCCAAAACAAGCTTAAGATGTGAGCTCTATATTTTCCAAGGAAAATCAAAGTAAACCATTCTTTCCCAAGAATCTGGTTTTGGGGGGATTTACTCCACAACTAAAAGTTTTTGTTTGCCAGGTACAGCTTCCTGCCTTCAAGTGCATTGCAGAAGTGCCTTGATGTGCCAGGACACGTACATGTGCTTACATACATCAATAAACACTTGTAAAATCAAGATCTAAGTAATTGTCATATGTAAAATTACGGTGTAAAAAAGATATTCTTAGTATTCATAGCCTTATAATTAACTTTGCAGAGAGAATTGCAATGTTGTTAAGTCTTAGCTGACTACTGTGATGTACATGTTAAACAGCAGGAACATCCATATGAACAGGAGAGCATGTTGGATTGACTCTTTTTTCTTTCTATTAGGGAAAAAAAAGAATGATAAATGTTGATAAGTTCATTTGATAAACAGACTTCCAATTTTTTATGGGCAAATCCAAGTTTTGGATTTCTGTCAACAGGCAACTTGAAAAAATGTCTAGGTAGACTATTTTGTGGAATAAGAGTTTGAAACACTGTCATTATCATGTAGTTGCTTTTGAATCCACATTATGCCCCTTTAATTAGGTTAATTAATTAGGTTTCATGTGTGCAACTGCAATTAGAATTTGGTGCAGTGTATTTGTGACTACAAATAATTTCTGTCCTCTGCAGTATGCAAATAGCTGTTTCTAATGATTTTCTTAATTGCACACATTTTAGAAAAATGAATCCAATTGAATTAATTAGGCTGTTTTTCTGTGCCATCCACCTAATGTTCATATATACTTAATGCTTATTAAACACCATTGTATCCTAAACATATGCTATTTATTTTTTTGCTGTACTCTTAATAATACAGTCTTTCTCTCCCCCTATCTTTTATTTTCTGAATCTTCAGAAAAAATCAAGTTTTGCATTTAATTTTGTTCCTTCCTACCTCATCTATGAAAAACTCCCTGATGTTGTTAGTAGCTTTTAGACTGATCTTTAGTTTTCCTTCCCTTTCTAGCAAACAACACTGTGTTCAGTAGCTGTTGTTTTCTATTTTCTCATTCTGGTGAATGAAGGAGAGGTGTTCAGTGTTCTGATACACAGTTTAGGATTGTCTGCTGTGTGCAGCATGGTTTTCTCTTGGCTGGATCATGGTTTTCTTTAGTCTTTGAGACACACATAAAGATGTATTTTCTTTTCAAACTTAATTCCTTTAGCAAATATTTTAACGGGAACACTTACTTTCAAATCATTAGTTAGTCAAAGCTTTTGCAATATTAAAAACATGTTTTGCTCTTACATTGATACTTGGAGCCTTTATAGCATTACAAATGTAAAGATAAATAGATATTTATTTTGTAGAGGATTATTAAACCTTACTTAGATTATTCTGATGATGGAAAAGATGATACAACACATTTTATTCTATATCTAACTCATATTTTTAAAAATATTTTATTTTTTAAAAATAATGTTTTTATCCCTTGCCAAGTTTATAAAATGCTTTTCCTCATAAAAGATAAGAATACTTGTATTGGAAAACTGCAAGTTTTTAATAAAACAAAAAACCCCAAGCCTCTAGTCCCTATCTTATCCACATGTATAAGCCTATCCATTGCAATTTGGAACTTGGATAAATATAAGCTTAAACCCTGATGCATGCAGCTGGCTCTCTAAAAACTTTCTCCAGCAGATGTAAATATCCTATCAGATTAACTGTAGAATTAGGATTTAAAGGAAGAATGAGTAAAACACAGCAGAGTAAAAAAATTCTACACAACTTTTATATTAATATATGTCTAAGGAAAATGTAATGAAATGGTGATAAATTTGTTGTCTTATGGCAAAAAAAACCCCAAAACCATAAAAATAGCCTAAAGGTAAAACCTAGAATTAAAGGTCCATTTTTCCCTGCTGTATTTTATTATTCTCCGACAAGATGCTCAGGAAGGGATGGAATATCCCTTGATCCTCTGCTCCTATCATGGCCTTCAGGTCCCGTAAATTATCCCCAAGTGACTGCAGATTTTCAGCTCCTTAGAACTGCAAGAAACTTCTTACTTGCATTCCAGTCAATCCCCCTGTTTCTCTCTGTGCATACCCAAAGGTGTACTCAGTGGAAAATGTAGCAAATAGCAGTTCTGGTTCAATATACTCCAGAAGGCTCAAAATTAAAAGCTTTTTAAGCAAAGGTGATCATGTCAGTCTTTACAATTAGCTCAGCAGAAAATGAGCATGAATCATGAATGCACATTCAATTCCAGTGCTACTTCCATCAGATTTGGTAATTTTTGTAATAGTTCTCTAGTACTTTACTTGTATTACATACACATTTGTTGTCCTTCCCTTCCTTAATCTTCCTGTCTTAAACTTTCTGTGTATAAATTTGTCATTTGTTTTCATCTCCTTTTCTCTATTGCACTTTTTCTCCTCTCTCTCAGCTGTTCTGCTGATCTTGCACACATGAAAACAAAATTTAAGCCCTCAAAAACGGTGCCCTTCTGAACTGACTGAAATGTCTGCAACCTCTTCTTAGTTAATCAGAGCAAAGGCTTTTCACCTCCTATTTTCTACCAAGCATTTGTAGATCTCTGTAAATCATTTGTTAATAGAAATGTAATATTTTGAGATGTCTGGGTTTCATTCAGGCCTGTAATTTTCTTTTTTATGATGGCAATTAATGGATGATGTAGAAAGTTTATTATCAGCAATGACATCCTACTTTCTCCTCCATCTACTGTACCCATTATATTGGCAATAATAGGTTACCTAGAGGGCAAATCATTCATACCAATGTTGCTACTGATCTAGCGTTAATATGACTGCTGAAATTGAAATACTGCCAGGCATAAATAGCCATTGGAAATGTTAGTCACCTATGTACATGAAATCCGCATCTTGAAAACAAGCAAACAAAAACCAAAACAAATTTTACAACCAAGTCTAGGTCATTTATTATTACTATGAGATATTTTGCTAAAATACTATTAACATGCACATAGAAAAGTAAACCTTGGTTTGTAGTCCACTCAATTTTACTGCGTATCTGTGGTAATTTGGTTAAATCCACAGGTTTGGGATTTTCAAGATTTTTGAGGTCACGCAAAAATCCTTATGAAATTATTCAAATCTAAGCAAAAAGCTTTGATTTGAAAACCTGCTCCACATTCGCTGTGTTTACAGATCTTTGGCATGAATATGTATTGTAGATGGAAGTGATGTGCTGAGTGGTACCTAATAAATGACCAACATTAGTTTAATGAAAATCTCATTTTGACAATTTCATCTGTTCCTCACAAGAGCACTTAAGTTTTTTAAAGCATTGAAAGACCAGTTACAAAGATTTCTGTAGTTATAATGGTGATATTATTTTATCTATCATACTATTTATTTTTTTTATGGACTACTATATGTTCATTAACATTTATGTGCTTTTTTTTCCATTCATCTCTCTTCATCTCATGAAAAGCATATCTGGGTAAGTTAAAATGCCATGGCTGCTGAACATATTCATCTTCAGCACCATGTTTATTTTCTATGTTTTATTCCTACTTTTTTTGTTTTTCTGTGAATCTTATGTAACAAATCCATGCAGAAAACTGAAACTGAATCCATGCAAAAATATGAAAGCTTTCAAAGTATTCAGAATAATGGTAAACCTTGAAAGCATACGTAAACTTAGGTCAGGACTTTCTCCTGAAGTGCTTAACAGAATGAATTAACTACTTGGAAATAATTTCTGTCTTGTTTTTAAAAATAAACACATTTTTGGAGGTCTAAAGTCCAGAATCACAAAGACATTTGAGAGTTAAAGTCAGTGGAAAAATTTTGAGTTCAACAAATGCTGTTAAGGCATAAATTCTGTTTAATTAAATCACAGAAGACTCACAAAGCACGTGGTTTTTATTTTTTTATTCCATTTGAGCCCTTACGCTGTTTCAAAGCAAACATATATGCAAAAATGTTTTATTTGTGCATATAATTTTACTATTTTCTTTTTCACCAGTTCATTTTCTTGTTTGTTTTGGTTTTTGCAATTGTTAACTGGATATGAAGTTTAAAATCTTCATCTCTTCTTTGATCTATTGTAGAAATGCTATTTCTTCTTGAATAAGAATTTGCAGACTTAAGGAGGAAGTTTCAGGAGGTGCAAGGGTACAAAACCTAGAGAACAAGGGTTACTACATTAATTTAGAACATGATTATGAAACAGCTTTATAAAAATAGATCCGATACCATTTGATCAGCCTGGGAACACTGAGGGTCTCTAATGTGGTACAATACACACAAGATTGCAAAACTATGTATTATGCAAGTCTGCTTATTTCACAGCTGTTTTATTTGGTTTTTAATACAAGCCCTCTGAAGCACTGTTTGTCAGGGCCTGTCTTAAGCATTCCCGAATGTGCTTCACTCAGCTTAAGAAATACCTTCAGAAAAAAAGAACGCTGCCCTTCAGTTTGCATACAGCTTAAATGTACACCTAACGTAGAATATTCACTGCAGTGTTACTCTGTGTTATCTGGGATACTGTGAAATTTATACTTCCTTATTTTATAGATTTAAAAACCTTCTGTTTATTAGTTGCATCTTGATTTCTGTATTTCACTCAATTTTTTTCTGAAAACTCCTCAAAGTTGAATGCAAAATATTTTGTAAAACATTGGAAATTGAATTTTTTTCACTGTTTCCAGTGTGACCTGATACTGAGTATCAAAAAGGAGAATAAGGATTTCAAATCACTTAAAATCCAGATCACTTAAGTGTCAAAGTTCAAACAGGATCTGGCATAGTTTTTAATTAGTGCAGCCTTTAAGTCAGTTGGAACCTTTCTGATTAAATTAAATCTGCATTGCGTGACAATATGAAGCCTTGAGTCTCTCCCCAACCTCCCACTCCACTTCCTACTTTAAATCCATTTATAGTCTTGCAGAAAATACATATATAAAATGTTACTTGCTATTTCATTATATATTATTAACTTATACAAATTCAACTCTTATTTTTTCATACAATGTCCTGAGTTACAGGATTCTAGCATGCCTTAAATATTTAGCAAATAACAGTACAAAGGATAAAATCCAAATCCATCTTAATTCATTAGAAATCCTGTCTCCTGATTTTTTCAGTCTATGAATGTATGTTAGATTTCAAGCGGCAGATGTGTTTAATCTTACCTTGAAATCATAGGATTACTCAGATAAATAGAGCATAATTGGTCTATCTTCTCTGTCTGGTTCTCTTCTAGAGACCCATCATGTACAGTACTTTGTTGTAAATGAAACATTTTGATATTGGTGATAATAATGATCATAATAATGTCAGTTAATAATCAGAGGACCTGCTAGGTAAAAACTTCAATCTGTTTTCTGTTTGAGAAAATGTCTGTGACTAAAGGCCATTTCACAGTCTAAATTACCCATTAGCCAAATTTTTAAATCAATCCTGCCTGTGTTTTACAAACACGATCTGGTTCTTGACTTCACTGTGCCTCCTTTTCAATTTATCTCACATTTATGATTATGTTTTAACTAAGGGACATCATATAATATGTGCAGTATAATATTCCTGAGGTCTCTTCATGTGAACCCTTATTAGATATCAGAGTAAATCCTATTACTTGCAGAAATGTGAAGATCTGTGTTGAAATATTGTTTGCGTTTCATCAAGACAATGTCTGGATGTCGCGTATTGCACAGAGTGTTTGCATTATGTGTGTTAGAAATCCTGAGATGTCATTGCTTGTTTGCTTCATGGGGGGCTGCCTTATCTTCATGAAGAAAACTGAATGCCACTGGGTGACACACTTTTAAGTCAGGATATCGTTAACTTCCTACACAAATTCTGTTTAAAGATTATTAATGTTTTTAATAAAGTTCATTGGGTTTTATGCAATGAGTTGATGACAGCTGCAGATACAGAGCTAGAATTTCCCTGGTGCAGGAGAAGAGTACATATGAGGTAGATTTGCAGGACAGTGACATAGTCTCATTCATCATTTCTGCCTTCCAATTGCTTCCATGTACTCCTCTTGCCCAAAGGATTATTGATGCTTTCATAAGTCCCCATGTTATGGGACAGTTGTGCTCTCAGGTTTTTGGGTTGATCTGGGCAGTTAGTGGTACCTGGCTCTTAGATGAATCATGCTAAGGCAAATGGCCCAGTGTTAACAGTGTCTTTAGCAAGTCATTTTGGGGAGGATTAAACATCAGAAGTCAGTGCTAGGGAGGCAGCCCGGCTTCTCCCAACACATAACTCCACAACACAACTTGACATTTTGTGACTTTTCTTTACTGTCTTTGATAAAAAAGTGAAACCAGCCCACTTTATGAGGCACTCCCTAAAACACACAAATAAAAGTATTTCTCAGATTTTGGATGGATCTTAAACAGTTGATGTTCATGGAATTTCCAGACTTTACAAAAACAGGCTCAGGGTAATGATGTATTTTAAATAGCATATTCCAGTTACTCCCATAATATCTCCAGGAAGAGGATTTTGTTCTTTAGCAGTAATAATGTTATCTTTAAAAATACGGCTTTAATTTGGAATTCATTCCATTGGTAGTAAGTGGTTTAAAGCCCTATCTGCAAAATAATGGCATTTCTAGTAATGCCTAATTAATGTCAATTTTTCCTTATCAGCTTGTTTTCATATGTTGCCAAAAACCTAAGCAAGCATGGAAATAATTGCGTGTTAATTCCCTTCCTCCTTGCCAATGCAACATGGACACATTGTAACACATAGTACTCTTCTGACGAAGTCTGAGGAGGCGAAAATCCCCCATTCCCCAGCAAAGCATCTTCTAAATTAGACAGGCTGTTTAGTGCTTTTCATGATCCCCAGACCCTGTATTTGTAATGAAGGGAAGAGGGAGTGATAACCTCTAGGGTATTGGTCTCTTTTTCCTCCTTTGATCAACTGTATGTTTTTGCAGGGAAAACTGAACTGCAGTTACCAATGTTTTGCTTTGGGGTTCTTCTGTTTTCAGGAAGCTGGTGGCTGTCCCATAAGGACAACTTTAGACAATGTTCTGTCCATTCTAAAATATTATTTTATGTTCCAAAGCAGGCAGGTCACTGGATTCATTTTTCAGGTGATTGGCACAATTGGTCAGAAGAGTGCATATTATTTCCTACATGATACTTTTAACTTAATGAAAGAGTGGACTTTTTTTCCTGTAGTGCTAGTTCATATTACAAAAAAACCCCAAAACACACCATTAGAACTTTCACTGACTGCCAGCTAAAGAATATCTCTCTTAGTCAAAAAATAGAAATTCTGGGGTTGGTTTTGGCTTATAAATTTAAGGTTCAGGTTTTACAGATCTCCTAGTTTGTATTAAGAAGTAGTCAAAGACTAATATTCCAAAAGTAAATTATAATTTCAATAAATTTTAATATTGCAGTGCTTTTTATAAGAATCATCTGAGGAAGGAATTATAAGTTTTGAAGCATAAAATTCTTTTTAAAGGAACAAAATATCATAAAAGTCCTTTTACTATTTTTCTGCATCAGTGAGTGAGGCACAACCCTTATGATGGCTGTATTTCACGTGCACATCCAAGTACAGGATTTTTAACTTTATGCTAAAAATATTTTCAACTCAGAGCAATTTCCTTCTACATGCAAAGACCATTTGGATTATGTTTATCAAACTGTAGGCTTTGGCTATAGCGCATATATATACACACACATATATATGGCATCTCATTTCTGCCCTGGCCCATTTTCTTCAGCCTAAATCAATTACCACAGCTCTGTTTTCCTTTAGCTCTGTGAGCCAGACTGCCTCTGAAGTAACGGAAGTGCTTTCCCTCTCTGGGAGAATGTACTGGTTTGAGAATCACTGGAATAATTCTAAGCCTCCACACCAAACCTCGGGCTGGTACAAATGTTGCAAAATCACAGAAGACTCCCTAGAAATATGTACTTTTTAATTCCAGTATAAAGGAACTAAGTTTTTCATGGAAGTGAGACCTTAAAGTGCCAATGCCTCTTCTGCAGGCGTCTCAGTTCCTGAGGCCACACAGAGGTTTAACACCAAATCAAAGAGGCCAAGACTTCCTTCCCATCTCCTTGTAGCCCAGGTGCTGCTGCTCTCCTGCTTGGAGCAAGAGACACACCCGAGCAAGGAAGGCCAGTGACCTCAAAGCCATTATCTCCTTTTCTCCTTAGCATGTTAGCCAGCCCTGCTCTTTCAGCTGGGATAATTGAAGAGAATAGCCCAGAAAAGGAAACTCTGGGATCAGGTTCCTCCGAGGATGGTGTCTCCATGGGACTCCTAGCTGCAGAAGGGGCTGCTCCCTGGGCTTGGGCTGGCTGTGGAGAAGGAGCACGTTGTACAGGGTTTTGTGCAGTCCATGCTCTGCCATGGAACACCAAAAGAGGCCAGGTGAGGCAGGGGCATTCCTGGAAGCATGTCTCTCCCTAAGGATGGCCATGCCAGCTCTCAGATCCAGTAGCCTCAGGAGTCCTGCAGCCCTGCTGTAGCATCTGAGGGAGGTACAGCATCTCTGTAGCACGTGCAGAACCAACCCTGAGGGAAGGCTGCAACTCCAATACCTCATCCACAGATAGCTTGAATACCTCATCCACAGGGATGTGGCCAAGTCTAGCCACAATCTGCTCTCCTTAATTCTGCTCTCCTAAGAAGGCAGGTGAATACCTTTCATAGGCATTCACTACTTGTCTCCCTGGGAATATGGTTCCTGCATCCCCACTGGCTGCTGAAGGTAACGTGGTGTTTGTGTACCCAGAGAGCAACTGCTCATTTTACTGAGGGTTATGCTTTCACAGAAATCAAGGACAGCTCTACAGTGGCTTGGGATATCCGAGTGACAAAAGAAAGGTTGCTGCAAAGGCTGTGTGGGAGGAGAAGCTAGGTCAACTTCAGTAATGCTGTCAAGTATTTGTAATGTTACGTGTTACTACAGCATAAAAACAGAAAATAAAGCAGCTTTCTTTCTATAAATATTCAGAGCCAGGGATTTAAACCTGTATGCAAAATCTCTTATTTGAGTTCCATTTTCTGCTAAAGCCAAATTCTCTCAGTGTGGCCCCTTGGCAATGCAAAAATCCCTTAAGGACTACTCCTTACGAGTAAGATCACTCCATTGCTTTTCTCTGCTGTGATTTTGTAGTACATATATTTGAAAGGCTGCTAAGGCAGTGAAGAATTGTCAAGGGATAACTGAACCACAAAAGCTGTAGTAATAAAGGAGGACAGAATAAAATTGAAGCCGTAATTCCAAGATTTTCTTGTTATTTGGAAATGTAAGCAAATTTTAATACTCCATTAGCATAGTCCTTGTCTAATTTGTTTTTCACTACAGCTTGTTGCTGAGAGCATTCTTTTGTGTTTCGCTCAGTAGTAGGCAGCTGAAAACACGTTCTTAAATACCAGAAAAAAAAGGCATTTGAAGGACTGCTTTTTCTATGCCATCAGCACAGTGGAAATGTCTGGTGAAATAGCTGAATGTTTAGAGAATTTTTATGATAGTCTAGCTGACTGGTTTATACATAACTATACCAAATATTTAATACTGCCATATTAAAAGTATAAATTAAGCTTTGAGAATGACCAGTTGTAGTCCAGAAAAACTGTAGATACAGGATCTGGATTGGTATTCAATCAATTCAATAGAGATATATCTATGTATATGTCTAAAACTGAGAAATCACATCAATTCTATAATTACAAAAATATACACATCAGTAAACCATGTAGAATTCTTTTATATATAAACAGTAATTAAAAAGATGCAAACATGGAACTACTAAAGATACAATCAACTCTTAAATAGCCACAGATGGCATATTTAAGGTACAGAATAGCTGTCCTCCACAGGCCCTAGCATTGTACATAGCTGGTACAGCTGGCTTAGTGTTTCAAACACAGACACTTCTCAGATCCATCTGCATTACATCCATGCTTAGTTCATATCTAGAAGTTGCCCATGCTGGACCTTTCTGAGTCAGTAGCAGACCAGAGCTAAGTTAGTCTCAGGAGGAGTACCTCAGTTTTCTCTTCACCAATGTGTGTTTTGATACCCCTTTATTATAGGGTATTGATAATAAAACTGATATTTTATTGCTTTGGCTAAAGAAGAGGCAGAAACCTCACCTTTTGTATGTTAGATGTTTAAAAGGCTGTCAGAAAAAATGAAGAATTTGGAATAGATTGAGAGTACATTCAACAGGAGAAAGAGCTGCATTGTTAACTGCTGTGTTCTGTGCTTTTTCTATGCCTGTCATTGTGCTTCACTGTTATTGCCCTTCACAAAAAGGCAGAGTTGCGTCTTTTTGTCCCAACAGATACCTCCGCGTATTTACCATTTCTTATCCATTTTTAGACATGAACTTCTGGAAGAGGCTCGGAGGAAAGGTTTGCCTTTTGCGCAGTGGGATGGACCAACGGTGGTTGCCTGGCTGGAGGTAAGTGTTGGACATAACTTGAAAATGTGAGTCGTATTTGTAGACTGCTTACGTGTTCTTGTCCTTACAAATCTGAAAAGAGACTGTTACAGCCTCTTCCCCTCCCCCTGTGCACTTCACAGATTTTGACACTGGATGGTGTAAATTAGAGACTAGAGCTAAAAAAAGTAAGACAGAATTACAAAGTGGGATAAGGACCAGAAGTGCGCTTGAATCCTAAATTTTTGAAATCTTTGAATTTCTCAGTCTCTAAATGTCTAAGAACGCCACAGACAGGTTATGTAGAATGATGTGTTAATTTTAAATAAATTTAAAGAATTTTTAACTTTCCACATTTTAAAAACATAAAAGGAAATCAAGTGTTCCTCTCACCATTTTCACCTGCAGTGTAAGAGTTCCAGGTTGAAATCTCTCTGATTTGACAGGCAGTGCCTTCATACCTGAAATCCAGTGTGACTGGATTTCACAGCCAGAGAGAGCTGTCCTTTATTTGGAGGACCTAAATTAATGGGTTTTGGAAATCAAGAAGAAAAAACATTCAGCAGAGCTGTCATCAATTTTGATGAAAAATCAATGAATGTTTTAGGTGAAGGAACTACTCAAAAAATACTTACACAGATGCTGAGGGGAGAAGAAGGCAGAAAGTAAGAATGTTCTTATACAAATACGCTTTTACATGGCAAGGCTGTAACACTTCAGTGCAGATACAAGCTCTTTGTTGGCTCAAAGAACAAGGGTCTATTCCTTACTATACCAAGCATCTCTACCTATTCACAACTTTTCTCCTTCCTGCTGTAGCTATAATGCATTGATCATCAGTTAGACTTTGTATTTTCCCTTCAATAGAAAAAAAAGATCCCTCTCCAAAGCTTTGACAGAAATATGCTAGTGAATAAATGAAAGATGAGAAAGGAAAGCAGCTGATGTCTACAAAATTTCTGCTTCACACTGGAGTTGCTGAAAGTACCTAATGAAAAAGACAAAATGAAAACTGCAGAAAGTCAGTACAAGCATTTGCATATGACCTTGGAAAACAGGATTATATCTTCCTTCCCAAAAAATCTCTGCTAATATGGAACAATCCTTAATTTGGCTACTATTTGACTTTTGCATATGACTTTAAGAGTTCTGTAACCAGATTTATACTAGTCATAAATATTAATTATTGCAGTAAAAGCTGATTTGCTGAAAACATGAACAGAGAAACGTCTATAATTTCTGATACCAATACCCTCGTCTTTCAAGGTGATAGTTAAGCCCTAATTTTTTTTCCCCTTGATTCTTTTCTGAAAAATAGAATAAGTTTACTACTGTCTGAGAGGGGCTGTAAAGAAAAATCAGGGTCTATGAAGTTCTTGGGGAATATGGTGACAGTAGCACAGGAGAGCTCATGAGGAAATTAATGTTGCAGTAGTAAATGCAGATTGAATACTGATGATAAAAAGATATGAGGATAGGAGTAATGTGTTTATTCAGTGAGCATCAGTGCATTCAGTCAGCAGATGGACACTGTGTGCATTTCGTACTCTCCTGAAGAAAAATATAACATATGCATTCATCATCTTCAGCTAAAGAATAAAATAAATATTAAAGGAGACAAAGGCTGAATTTTAAAAAGTGTACTGTGAAATTTTCAAACTTTTCAGGGCTTTTCAGCCTTAGCATTTATTCTTGTTGTTTGTATGTAGCACAGACATATTTGAGAAATATTTTTAAGAATTTTGTGTTTTCTTGATTAATTATGGAAAAGTATATCAATCCTGCTATCTGAGCTCTCTGTCTAGAATGATTACTGTGTTCTCTCTTTAGAGACTGTTCACCTAAAATCATTTTCTGCTAGAGAGCTATTTATTGAAGAATTTACTTATTTTGTTAAAGAAATAATTTACCTAATGAGCAGCAAACATTTAAATCTATTTCTACAGAGTGAATAACTCCCAGTGTTTATGCTTTTCTGCTTTTCAAGTGCATGTGTGAAAAAAAATTAATGTCAAAATAAATGAGGTGATGAAACATATTTTAAAGCTATGCATAGTTTTCTCACGGCCCTTTGTTTAGGTGCAGCTGGGTGTTATCTACATAATTTTTGGTTTGGGTTTTTTTTTCTTTCATGAAACTTTGTATTTTGTAACAGTTTGTTGGAATTAGATCATGTTTTTAAGGTTTAGACTAGCATTGGATGGAAGGTAGTGGCTAATCTTATCAGTGGGAAGGACTTTTCATTCCTCATCCTTTGTGATACTACAAGACTCAAAGCCTGACTGAGCCTTTTGCAACCTGACAGTCAAGTCTGTTTTCTCTGTGACATAGAAGTGACCTAACAGCTGTCTTTTATGGAAATATTTCCCAGATAAGGTATAAACTTCGTAAAAACCACACAGTTCTTCCCCCTACTGTGTCAAATGCATTTAAAATCCTTTGAATTAATCACTTTTGTTGGTGATTTGTTGGTGAATTTCCTCATTTCCTTGACCTTGTGTCCTGTTTTAGTAAGCCTGTATTAAGAAAAAAAACCCCAACAATGAAATCAGCTAATTCAGATGGCCTATTTGAGATGCACCTAGTTAGATCTTTGTTCTCCATTGTGTTATCCCTAAAATCTCAGTGATTATGATATTCCCTGCTTATGTTCTTCTCACAGGCTTTGCTAAGCATAATGTATTTCATACCATGATTAAAAACCTCACATAAAAGTATCCCTGATATGAAATTACCTCCTTTGGGAGAAAGAGCTGTAGACACTGACAGTCATATTAATGAGGCAGCATAAAATGAGAAGGGTGAGAAAAATAAGAATCATTCACACTCAGTAGGTCCTCTTACAAGGAAAGACTAAGTGGTAAAGCAAGGCTGGCTGGCCTGGGTTAGTAAGACTAACATAAGGAGAGAAAAAGCATGTAAGTACATATCTTCTAAATCCATAGGTGATGGAGCTGTGCTGACATTTTGCTGCACCTTCTAACCAGTATTCCTATCTGGGATGTGACACCATACTAGACTGTTCCCAAATTTACTGTAAAGTCTGACCCTGGTAGGTTGGTTGTTTGAACTGGGCTTGGTTAACTTCTACTAAGAAAATAAAAGCTGAGAAATGTAGGCTTGTGCCCCTTGAGTACACCATGTTAAAAAAGAGAAAGCCATTTTAGTACAAAATGAAGAAATTACTTCATTCCTCCTGGATGATTTTCTGTACATGAGATTATCAGATGGGCAGTAACACTGACTTGTGCCAGTACCTGGTCATTAAAAACCTGGGAAAGGAGTAGCCATGGGGATAGAGACACACAGCTCTAAAAATAATTCAAAGCATGCCTTGCTTTATAGTTCTGATTGCAGTAAAAGCAAAAAGAATTCCCATGAAATCATGGCAATTTCAAAGGTTCTGAAACAATTTTGTTTTATTAAAGAACTATGATGTTCATACTCATTCATGTGTGTTACTGTGCTTATTCACACTGATAGGTGTCCTGATAATTAATTATTTAATATCGGTCATTAATTAATTGATTATTAGTGGTCATGACACCAAGTCTGACAGAGTTTAAGAAGCTTTTGGACTACGCTCTTGGCACATGGTGTGATCCTTGAGGCTGTTCTGTGCAGAGCCAAGGGCTGGACTTGATTATGCCAATGGGTCCCTTCCAACTCAGGATATTCTATGATTGTAATTTAATTTGAGAAATGAAGCAGTGCTTTGAATAAAATGTCCTTTCTCTTAACAGCTCTGGCTAGGGATGCCAGCCTGGTACGTCGCTGCCTGCCGTGCCAACGTGAAGAGTGGAGCTATCATGTCCGCTTTGTCCGATACTGAGATTCAAAGAGAAATTGGAATCAGCAATCCTCTTCATCGCCTAAAACTCCGATTAGCAATCCAGGAGATGGTATCACTGACAAGTCCATCAGCACCTCCAACATCCAGAACAGTGAGTCCTGTTCAGACACCTTTTTCTTCCCAACTTCACCCTACAGGAGTCTGCAGAAAAACTTTCGTAGTACCAGAGTGGCTCTGTGATAACACATACTTCACAATCAGTGGGAGCTGTCTAATAGAGACTCAGAACTACCTGTTCATCACTTGCTTGATTGTTGATTGCTGATGTCTTTCTTTTATCAGATATTCTCAATTTTTTTAAGCCATTGTTTTGATTATCCTTGATGTTATCTAAATCAGTATCGAGCATCTTATTTATAATTTTGCCTGTATTTTTGCCTTTTTCTTCCATCAAATCATCTGTACCAGCCTAATCAGATTGTGTTTCTGTTTTTTGTTTGTTTGTTCTCTTTCTTTCTTTTTTTTGGGGTGGAGGGGAGGGCAGGTGTTGGGAGAGGTTATGTAGGAACATGACTCTTTTGAGTCTTTTTCCCATTCCCTGTTTTTGCACCCTTTCAAATGTTATCTAATATGAGTCAGCTTTAGGTTCTTCGTGCTTTTAAGAGCAGCAGTGGTTGGAGGTGTGAGGGGAGCATCTGGAAGGTTGAAGTGGAGCCTGTGCATTCAGTGAGGAAGGAAGAAAAAATGGCGGCAGACAGGAGGGAAGCAAGGAAAGATACACAGAGACACGAGTCTGAAAGGAAAGGGGAATATATCAAAAAGAGCAAGGAAATAGATCAGGGGAGAGTAAGAATGAATGTGCTATAGATAAAAAGCAGGAAAAATAGGCCAAACTGATGAGGACAAAAAGAAACAAGATAACAAACGGGGAGTTCTTAGTGCTGAGATATGCTGATGGTAATGGCTATGAAAGAAGCAATGGAGACTAACAGAAAAGAGGCTGGATCAGATGGAAAACATGGCATAGAAGTGAAGGACAAAGACTACTAAAGTAGTGTAGCTCAAATTTCTACTAGCAAGTTAATAATAATGATAATGCTAATGATAATATTTCTATTTTGTAATATATTGTCTTCATTAAATTTATGGAGAATCTTTTGGGGGAAATTAGGATTCAGATACCTTGGAGAGGTACCAGATCCACTGACCTACACAAGCAACTGGGCGACAGCACTATTATTGCTATTGATTGCCCTTTTATCTTCATGTTGCTAATGTTCTTTAAATATTGTAGTTCACCATCTGATACTTTCCTCGGTGAGAACAGTTTTGTGTGTCATTACCATGGTAATATGATGAATTGTATGGTGGATATATCCATCATATGATGGATTTTACCAAAGTAAAGCAGTAAAGACTCGATATGATGTTTGAATTACTACACAAAATTAATTTTTATTTTAAAAGCATGAGAGGGTATTTCAAAGCATAAAAGCATTTACACTTATGAAGTGAGAGAATATTACACTCAAGCTAAAAACATTGGGAATACTTTTGCCTTGTTTTCTTAATTCTGCCTGAGTAACTGTCAGTGCACAAAGCTGCCCTGTCCTGAAATGTGCATTTCTGAGTCCCCAGTCTTTCTGCTTCTCCTCTTTCTCAGGAAATGAGTTAATTTATCTCAGGTCTCTAGAAAACGTAGCAGACATCCATGCCGCCTCCCTGACTCTCCTCATTGTCCTAGTAATAATTTGATGAAAAACAATAGGATGAGGACAAATAGTTTTACAAGTGAATTCTCTTGATGTTTTTGACTTACAGAAACATGGTGAAAGTATTCATTATTTAGATTACAATATGAGCATGTGATTTGTGCAGAATATTTAGGCTGGAAAATCTTTGGGAGCTGAAGCTTACCTCTGCACAGAGCTGTGAGCTAAAGGTTGCATTTGCCAGTTGTTTATGAAATGCAGCTTTAATTATTATTCTTTCCTTTGTGGCAGTGCTCTGCCGGATTTCATCCATCAGTTCTAGTTGTAATACTCCATCACATCTGTTCAGAAGCCGCTAATGAAAGATACAAACCAAGTTGTCTAAAGTTGTCTCTAGCTGCAGCTCGGTAGAGGCAAGAACGTGGTTGTGCTGATGGTGATGCGCTGTTAACTTACAGTGGTGCTGCCTTTCTTCTTTACCACTGCTTACCTAATGTGGATCCCACCTGCCTTCCTGTGGGCCTTGTCCGTAGCCCTCAGGCAATGTTTGGGTGACCCATGAAGAAATGGAAAATCTTGCTGCTCCAGCTAAAACGGTTAGTCATTCCACTTCCACTTAAAATGGTCTCAGTGCTCAAAAGAGAATAGGCCTGTTCCTGCTTTAACACAGAGGCCATATCTTCTGTAGGATGCTTCCCAAAGCATGCCATTACAAAGCTGCAGGGAGTAATGAAATTGAATTTAAAGAACAGTTACATAATCTTTCACCAAAAGAATTTACAAACTGTATTGCCGTCACAAAAATTGTGTGACCCTAAAACCAGTATTGGACTTCTAGAGTCTGTAATAGTTCCAGTGTCACTGTGAAACCTCTTTTAATGAAATAAAATTGTCGTGGTTACAGGTAACATTTCCCCTGTAATCTAGTCCCTCTTCTTCTAAACAGTGTTTTGTATCTGCTAACATAGAAAGAAATAGGAAAAGGCTTGAGAATGATGCACTAGACAACCTCATTAATGCTGAGTCTTTCATGTCGGTACTTGGGTATTCATGATCTTTGATTTCAGGTGCATGGAGAGTGTAATTTATTTACTGATTTTTGTCAAACCTCTCCCTAAACACTAAAGTAAGACCTTTTTTTTTCCAATTTGGACCATATGTTACTTAGCTTTTGGTTTTTAACATTATATTGTAACAACTCCCTAAAGGTGCTTATAAAACATGATACAATGTTCCAGTGAGATCTCTGAAAAAAATGATCTTCAGTTTGGCAAACTTTATAATAATCCCAATCCATAAATGGTGGGAGAGGTACTGGAGCTAAATTTTGATGCAATAAGGAATTATTTCTTAAAAGTTTATGCTTGTTACAGTATTTAAAGTTTTCTCATCAGCGGTAAGGAAGCCAATTCTCATTAATATATTTTTTTTAAACTGAACTCATTTCCAGTTTTATTATTTTTGGTAAGGATAAATGCAAATATAACAGCACTGAACTGACCAGAAGTAGAGTTGATCCTGTTTAACTGGCCAGCCAGAAAAGTATAATTTTGCCATAAAAAATGTTACGTAAAAAGCTCCTTTACAATACATTCTCAAGAAGGCAGCTTTTTATTATGAATGTTTCAAAATCAAACTAGAAACAAAAAAAGTCATCACTAATGCCCGAATTTTTAAGTAAATGTTTTTGTTTTAATTGTGAAACTGTGAAGAGTGTTTAAATAAAGCTGTAAAATTTCACCAAGATATAATGATTTTCTGTCTTGAAAACTCAGCTACATTTTATGGTTTTGGTCTTGTAATTTTTCAGGTAGTTTAGGCCAGGACATTGCCACTGGCCAGAGTTATTTTATTCGTGCGCTTTATGTGTATATTTTCATTTTCATGAACGTGCATATGAAAATCACATCTTTTTATAACTAATTTTTTTTGTCTTTTTACCTGCTTTACCAATTGCTTCCTGCTGATAATACAGAAAGAGTCTGAAGAAGGCAGTTGGGCTCAGGTATGATCTTTCACATGACTTTTTTAAACTGAAAGTTAACACTAATGTTCAACTTTACTGAAAGCTGCAGCAATATGTGTAGTGGAATATAATATTCTGACATTATCTCAATGATTGAATTACGTATTTTAGTCTTCTCAAAGAATATATTCTCTGGACAGTTTTGTTAGGTAAAGCAGAAGGAGGTACATATGCTGTGAATATTTTTCACAAAAGAAATTACTACATTCCAGAGTCACATTCTATCTCCCATCTAAAACTAGTAAAAGTATTTTCCTCATTTTTCAGAATAGGACAGTTAAATATACCATGAACTTGAGAGCTAACTTTTCTAAAATTATACTGAATGTTTTTTTTATAACAATTGCATAAATCACACCCAAGTATCAGTATAAAAATATTATTATATAATTTAGTTAGAACTGTTAATTAGCTACATTTTTAAAAATTTTTTCTTTCTAATATATGCACACTCTTACATGATCTTGCTGTCTTTACTGATGACATTCCTTTTCTCTTCAAAATCTCACAAGAATGAGACATAAGGGGAGTATATTTTCCCTCTTAGATAATATATCCATCAGGCTTACACTGTTATTCATTTGTTTATAATGACATTAAAAACAAAACCAAAGAGATAGTTAGTCTTGAAAATTATCCTGAGCATGATCCTGTTGAGGAAGTGTAAATCTTGCAATTTATCAGTTCTCTGTTAAGTTCTGTAGTACAAAATAATTAACAACAGTGAGATGTAAAAATCTATTTTGCATCTTAATAGGGCAACTCACATAAAAATAGCTCAATATGCATAGTTTTTTCATATACTCCCTTCCTCAGCCTAGTGAAATTTTAGCTGAACAATGAAGCCTGAGTACTAGCTTCTAGGAGGAACCTGGTTTGCTATCTCAATTAATTTCTTGAGCTCTGCATGTGATACACTTAGGTTTAAGCTGTTCACAGCTGAAAATATCTCATTAAAATATAAGCTTGAGTGCCAAAGAACTGAAATTAACTTTTAGTCTCTAAAGGACTACTGGTGTGTGGCCATGAAGTGTCATTAGAACCTATTTAGGAAATTCTTCTCCCCACTAAACAGTAACATAAGCCTCAGTGGAATACCTGGAGCCATGTTTGTATTACCAGTTCGCAGTTCGGGATTTGCCTGGCATAAATATTCTAGAAGGTCAACTGAAAGCAAGCAAGATTATGAAACACACACATTTTGATTGTGTAACAAGTTTGCTTGCATTTAAAACTCAAATTTGAAAAAAATTCCTTAAAACTTACATAAGAAAGCAAGATACAACAGGCAAAACTGGTACCTGTAACAAATATCTCACAGTGGCTCCCTCTCCCAATGTTAAAACAAAGCAAAACCAGAATTTTTTTTTTTTTTACATAATTCTTTTTAGACATATTTTGTTTTCAATCTGTGGTGCAGTCTTGAAAAAACTCAAGAATTTATTCCCTCTCTCTGTTTTCTTCTCTCTGTAGACCCTGGCTTATGGTGATATGAACCATGAATGGATAGGTAACGAATGGCTCCCCAGTCTGGGTTTACCTCAGTACCGAAGTTATTTTATGGAATGCCTGGTAGATGCGAGGATGTTAGACCACCTGACAAAGAAAGATCTGCGTGTGCACCTAAAAATGGTGGATAGTTTTCATCGGTATGTTGGCATAAAGACTACACCTCTAAAAACGCTTATGTGTCTTCTCTAGTGCTCAGTGCTGCACAGAATAAAATCACTTGCTGTTGTTTTGGTGTGGAAAAACACACAGAAAAGCGAGGGCTGACTGTCAGAAATCTGAATTGATAGAGATTCCTTTAGTAACAGCAACCACATTGCAATTATGTCTCTCAAAACCAAGATACTGGTACAGATAAATTTCGTAATGAGCAAGGAACCATTAATATATCAATAGATTCCCGACAATACAGAAACAGTAATAATTTAAGTGATGTGAGGTATCAGAAAGTGTTAGACTAAGCTTCGAAGCCTTGAGATCTCATAATAATGAAAAGCTATTGTGTGTAGCACATAAAAGCTGTTAACAGTACAAGCAATTTGACAGTTGTTGGGTTATCTAGGGATATAGCTAGGAAGCTAAATTGGAAATATGGAAATAAAGGCATTTAGACTTTAGGAAGAATGAGGCTTATGTGACAAGAAGTGGATTTCTTTTTAGTATACTGTCTGATTTGTCACTTTTTTAAAGCCTGATTTGACAAAACATTTCACAGGTCACAAGGGCTGACCTTTTCTGAATACTCTTTTAATGCTTTGGGTTTCTTATGTTAAAACAGTTATTCAAACATACTCATTCTGTTTTTTTCCATTTCATTCCTGAAGTTTGTGGAGTTTTTCTACTGATATTGCTCTCCCCTCTGTTCTCAAGATTTCCTGCATGGGCAACATGAAATACCTCATGTGAAGTGCAGGAAATACATCCTACATATGTTCCTATCTTCTAAATTATGTTTATTAACTCTGTAAATGTTTCTCTTTAAATAACAGAACAAGCTTGCAATATGGAATCATGTGTTTAAAGAGGTTGAATTATGATAGAAAAGAACTGGAAAAGCGAAGAGAAATGAGTCAGCATGAAATAAAAGGTGATAGTTCCTGGGAATGAATACTGGATGAATGAAATGTTTCTTCTTTTGAAGCTTGACACTGTTAACCCATTGTCATGCCATTTTAGCAAAGCATTTAAGCATGTGGTTTAAGCAAAACTAATATAAGTCCATCTTTCTTCAGAACACGTCCTACCTCCTTAAATTAGGCACAGTTAAGTACTTTGCTAAATTGGGGCTGCAATTCTGAATGGTGGTTTGATACATACATTTTGCTAAATTGGATTTTGGGTATGGATCTTATCTGACCCTTTTTCAGGCTCAGAAGCAGAAGGCCAAACAGTCTGCAGCTCAGTGGGATGTGCTGGGGGCAACACTAAAAATTGGGAGCACTCAGGACCCTAACACTATGCTCCAGCTTTTGAAAACCTTTGCCTTTGATTTCTTACGTCAGAATGTATCATAGAAAATGCTGCTTGGAGGGGTGACCACTGAGGCAGCTGATTGGTATATAAGAATAGTTCTTAACAAAACTGGCCTTATTAGATTTCACAGCTGATTCTAAAGATTTTTTCTGTGTAAAGCTCTAGAGCAGTTGCAGGCTCACTGCATGGTTCTTTTTATATATAACAATTAGGGTGGCTGGGTTTTTTCAGCTATCAGAAATGAATCCTTTGATTCCTTTGAGCTTTTCCTGCTCTAGTGACTACAGCAGTTAGCACTTCTCAAGCACAATGCTGATTAGAAGAGCTAAAAAAAAAAAAGGTGAAGGGCTACAGTGACAGTGTGCATTTGCTCAAGGCATGCACTAATGCAAAGACTTTGCCTTGGATGTGCCAGTCAGCCCAAGTAGGTCTAGCTGGAGACTGACATAGGGAAATTGGGTATTGGTCTCAAATTCTGGTGTGGCTTCAGTTCTGGTTCCTGCTAGGACAAGGGTAATAATCCATATCCTCCTTCACCTTGTCATGCACTGATCAGTTATTCATGGTCCCAGGTGGTATTTGGTCTCTGCCTGCCACCGTGTTTCAGCTGATCCTGACCCCGAAGAGTGGGATGCTCTCAGCCAGACAATGGAGAAATTCCCAGAACAGCCACACTAGCTGGACTTGTAAGGGTTCAGGAAAAAGCCTCATCACTTAGTAACAGAAAACTCAGTACTCTCCCACTCACAGCTATAAAGATCAGTATAAGTAACTCTTTTTTTTTTTTAATCTTACAGGCAGGGCAGGGTAATTTTTTATAATAGCCAAATCTTCAAAAATGGTTTCTGAGCTCATTGTGTTGCCTCAGCTGTGGTATGGACCTTAACAACTCTACCAGCTTTCTGCACTAAAAATAGTTTGTCTCTAAAATTGTGAACTAATCTTTTACTTTATGGCATGCTAGAAAATGATAGGTGCTGACGCAACTCTCAAGTTGTTTAATACAAAACTCCCAAGTGAAGCCTTGAGGAATGGATATTTCTCCTGTGGCCTTGCACTGTAAAATCTTGCCTACAAATTGAGAAGGGTATATATAGGAAGTGGGAGGAACTGTGTTGTGGAGATCCCCTCTGCAAGCACATTTCTCCTTTGGAAACATTATTTAGAATAAACATTTTACTTGAAGATCATTAAAATCACATAGAGTTTTTGAATAGGAGGTACTAAAGTTATATGAATAGTTTGCTGGCATTCCTCATGTAAGAAATAAAGCAGTATGACATCCACAGTGCATGCAGAGCTACACACATGCACCTGTACAATTTGGAAGTTATCAGGTATCAGGAGACTGACCTGGTGTTACGTCCTTACAGATGTGCTGGTATGGAGCAATGACCGAGTCATACGCTGGATACAAGCCATTGGCCTCCGAGAATATGCAAATAATATTCTAGAAAGTGGTGTACATGGTTCACTTATAGCACTGGATGAAAACTTTGACTACAGCAGTTTAGCTTTATTATTACAGATTCCAACACAAAACACACAGGCAAGTTTGCTTATGCTACTTCTGGTTAATCTGTACCCATTATTACCTTCTATTCATCTTCAACCATTTTAATTGTTTACTTTGGTATCTCTAGGCACGGCAGATCCTTGAGAGAGAATACAACAACCTTTTAGCACTAGGAACTGAAAGACGACTTGAGGAAGTAATTAATTTTATTTTCAGTATTTATAAAATATCACAGTAAAATATTAAAATTAAATCAAATGCATGAAGACATGTTAATTTTCACATTGTTAAAAACAGTCAGTTACAGCTTTAAAAAAAGTTTAGGAATGCCCATCAAGATTTTTAAAGTAACCTCAGTTTGGCTACATATTTGTGTCATCTTGGATGCTAAATTTGACACTGCACTCTTAACCTTAAGATGAACATTTTCCAGAGGGGAAACATGCAGAAGGGAGTGGAAGTTCTGCTGGCCAGAGCAGGTAGTGGGGATGTGTGTGGGTGGGATGCCTGTGCAGTCTATTCTTTAGGACACTTACACCTTTTTTAAAAATAACAAAGTAGATTTTCGGTTTGTTCTTTATTGCTTTTTTTTCTTCAAAGTTCTTCAAAGTTAATCGATATTAATAGAGTGTGATTTTGGGCAGTTTCCTGGGAAGAGGAATCTCAAATCCAACTATGGAAATTATTTATCTTAACATAAGAGTCCAGTGCAAAAGTGTTCAAGTCTTGGACTTCTGCACATGAGGAGAATAAAACTTTTAAGGACTTGCTGAAAATGTCAGATGCCTATGAATTCTGTGCATGCACATGAGTGTTTAATCCTTTTTTTAGTACTTTATGTAAGCCTCCTAATGCAGTAACAAACATTTTCTGTCATTGTATAAGAAAGTTCTACTTTAACTGATACTAAACCCCTTGACTATATCGAGCCAAAGATTTAAGAAGAGTTTTCCACCCCAGCACTTAATATTTCTAAAGCTTTTACTTTTACAAGCATGTCTCAAACACATTACAGTGACTGGATGCAGTGCAACAGAGCAGGGTAGTTGTTGTGGAATACATTTGGCAGTGGTAGAGATAGCACACAGCAGGATAATTAATCAAAAAGTTTCATTTTGCTTTATCAAATACAACTCTGTGTTGACAGAGCGATGACAAGAACTTTAGGCGTGGCCCTTCCTGGCGCCGGCAGTTCCCCCCACGCGAGGTTCACGGGATCAGCATGATGCCAGGCGCGTCGGAAACGCTGCCAGCCGGGTTCCGGCTCACCACCACATCGGGGCAGTCGCGCAAGATGGCGAGTGACGGTATGCGCTCGTTTCTGCACTTCTTCTTGGAAAGCACCAGGCTCGTCCCAGCATGCCAAACTGACTTAGTGCATGTCAGTCTCGCACCGCGACAACTGTGTTCATTTAACTAGGATGAACGGAGTCTGGGAGACTTCAATTAGGGAATGGAAAAGCACTGACTTGGCATATTATTGATTTTTTCAGGTTTGCTTCAGACTGACAGTGTTTATTTAAAATACAAAACAAAGGCCATCTCACTATCCTACATCTGTAAAGGAAACATTCAAAAAGACAGGACTTACAACTTTCAACTAAGACTGAATATAATATCTACACCAATTTTTCATCCTATTAGCCTCTCTAGCAGGTGGAGTGTGTTTTAGAGAAGGAAATTAGAAAGGGCTATCTCCTTTATTTTCCTGTCTAACTTTCAAACTAAACAGCTTAGCCTTGACCATCAAATAACTGAAGTTGCTAACAGTTCCCATCAGATGGGTAGTTAGCAAATACTGAAATTCAGGCACTAACTGAATTACTATATACCAGTCTTAATTTTCTCTGGAAATCTTTTGGTTTGCAAAAGATGCGATAACTCAGAAATTAGTTGAAAATTAACAAGAAGATCATAATCAAAAAGTAAGTAAAATTTTAAAATTATTGTAAGAGAGCAGGCAGAGGGGATCCCATCACAGCTATTCCTTCAGGTATATGGAAGATAAAGCCAAGTATACATGCCTGAAGTTCTGAGAAGTATTAGTACACAGATTGCCCCATTTAAAATACTGCCATTTATTTCACCATGACAGGATTTAGGTCTATGAATAGACTTATCTCAAAGTAATTTAAAATACTGCTTGTAGAGATTACATCCTGTAACTTGATAATGAATTTGGTATGACAGTATTTCCACCTAAATTCCATTAAAGCCATCTAAATTCCATTAAAGTTTCTCACCTTTAAAAACAACACTTTATAGTTGCAGTTACAGGTGGAATAATTTACTGATTGCGTCACTGAATTCCATTGACTCCTAGCTCCCATGGCATTTCCGTAGCCCACATTTTTGTAGTATAGAAGAACCTTATAAACATTCATGGATTTCATCTTCCAGTCATGCTATGATGTAGAAAATTATATTCCAATTTTACAGATGTGGAACTAAGGCACAAGGGAGATTTAGTGATTTACTTGAGGTCTTACAGTTAATTCTTGAGCTGAGTAAACTGAACTCAGTAGACTTAAAGGGAAGCAATTTTGAAGACCTATATCTTCATCCAGGATTTGGCTTCCTATCGCAGTAAGAACGCAATAGTATTTAAACAGCATGATAGGTAAGAGCATTAGGACTTACTTACAACAAAATAAAGACAAAATTGAGTTTTAAACTGTATTCAATTTAGACAGATTCCAACAGTACATCAGATGTGAAGAAATGCTGAGTTTTGAACTAGACCATGCCCAGATTATGTGAAAGAAAGCCACAGAGCAATTTATCTGCCACCCTTCCAGTGGTAAACAGACTGATATATTTTACTGATGATTCTAAAGAGATTCTGCTTTGTTTCCTTTTTTTTTTCCTTCACAATCTGCAGTTGCTTCATCACGACTGCAGAGGTTAGACAGCTCAACAGTTCGCACATACTCATGCTGACAAGGCCTAGCAAAGAAGCCAGCACTGAATTGTTGTGAGTATTCTGTAGGGGCCATCATGACAGCTCTTTATAACTGTACACTACCCTCCACGTTATCCACGCAAGAACCAGCATGGAGCAGAGGACATAACTAAAGGTGACCACTAGGGTGGTCATTTGGTCAAGACAATAGTCTTAAGCTCAGCCCAGAGGACACTATCGACCATAAGATTTTGCAGAGATGGCAGAAGGCACAGGGAATGAACTTACTTTATGAGAACTTGAAAGAGTTCTACTAGGAGCTGGAGTGGGGGGCAATGCTAGTAAAGCAGAGCAGATTGACTTTTTTTTTTTTTTTTTTAATTAAAGCTATGGCTCAATTTAGAACACCAGGTAGCTGCATAAAGTTAGAACAAGACTTACCCATACAGAAAATCTTGGAAAATTTATCTATTACAGAGATTCCTGCACTTCTCAAATCATTCAGAATTGACAAAGAGAGGATAATCGGAGCCAGATGCAGCTTTGGATCAAATTTAGTATTGGAATTCATGTTAAATTTTTCACCATATATCATTTGAGTGTGGCTATGAATATCACAGTCACTGTTCCAGAGTTCTGTGGAAATATAGTTTTCTATTTTATCCCAACTTTTTGCAAAAAATACTCACATGATGAGTACTTACATCAATAGGGCACCATTTTACGCTAGTATTTTCTCAGTGAAAGTTTCCCTTTAGTTACTTGGGGAATTGTAAGGCAGCTAAAAAAAAAACTTGAATATCGCTAAAACCTTACCAGGAGTCAAACATGCTTCAATGGCTTTTACATAGTGTAGACAAGACATGCAAGGATCTGCAAGAAGGTTTTGGGTTGGTTTGTTTTTTTTTTATTCCCAAGACTGGGACAGACTTGCAGCTATCAAGATTTTACTAACTCTGTGCAGGTTCAAAAAGTTCTTAGGAATAGCAAATGTTAACAGTGAGAAAAGTAGATTGCTCAGGATCCTGCTGATGACATGAGTCTCACTTCACGGATCTTCAAAAAACTGCAAGAGTGTAAAATCTTAAACTTAGTAAAAAGGGAACTTTTTGTGCCACCCACCCCTGAAAAAATAAGCTTGGGGGTGTGGTTATTTGTTGGCTTTGGTTTGGTTTGGTTTGGTTTTTCTGAAAAAGTTAGTTTAGCAGCTGGTCCTACAACGATGATGATGAAGCACATGAACCATAGAAATCTTTCTATGTGTATGCACGTATAGATTCGAGCATGGTGTTGTATCAGTAAAGTCAATGACAGGACTCTCACAGGGTTCAGTGGTGACAGAAACTGAAAGCAGAGATGTGAACCTTTTCTCCTATGCGCTTCAGAATTGCAATGTTGGAAGCAATAAAGCATCACCAAGAAGTTCAAACACCAAGCTGTCTCTTAGGCCAACAGTAATGGGCCAGGCACTTGAGGTGAGGCTTGAAGAGTGCAACAAAGGCAGAAATGGAAAACTGATATGCCAACAAAAATTAATTTAAGATGATCCAAGCCATTTATTCCCACTATATTAAAAATTATTTAAAAAGTAGCAAAGCACAAACAAAAGTAAAGTAGCAGACTTTTCTGGCACTATGTATGTATGGGAGCTGTGTATTCTGAGCAAAAAGATGTGTATATAAAGTTATACAAGCTATACAAGTTAACTTCAATTTCTATTGGAGCAAGGTCTGTACACTGAAAATGTGTGTTTAGCCTTGTGCCAAACAGGCAAAGGGCTCCAGATGCAGGAAACTAACCCCAGTGCTGAACCAAAACAGCAGGAAAACAACTAAAATGAACATAAGCAGCAGTCTATTTTGACTGAGGACAGTTAGTAAAAAATGCATTATTAGTAAGTTTATGTTGCAGACCTAAAATTAAACAAATGCATGCCTCCCACGGATACTCAAAACCCATGTTTTAGTAACTTAGTTACTAAACTACTTACTTAGTGCTATATTTTCTGTTGTCATTGCACTTTAGACCGAATTAGAATCATAGAATCTTGCTAATTAATGTTTTTTTTTTTCTCTTAGATGTCATCTCTTTCTTCTACTTTACCTGAAGTGCACTACCACTACTTAGGAAAAAAGCATTAAAATTCTCTGCAAGAACAGGGTAATAGGGAAGAGAACACATAAGGTTTATCATACAAACAGATATGATGTTCCTTTCATGTACTGGTTAATTTAAAACAAGAATAAAATAAACCTAAATTCCTAAAAAAAAAAAAAAAGAAGAAAAACAAAACAATGTCCCCCTTTTCTCTCAGCATCTCTGTCATCAAAAATTTGACAGTAGTGCACATCCAAAGCTTTTATCAAATGAAGCCACTCATCTTTACATTGTTACATCTGTTTTATTGTAAAATACTAGACATTTACGTATTTACTGTGTATGTATTTCTTTTCAAATGTGTAAGTCTTATGTAAATGGATATAAATATGATTTTTTAAAAATAAAATCTATGGTACATGGGGTCTCAGTGCAAACATTTGACAACACAGTGTCAATAATACTGTTTGTATCTTTCCATTCCACCATTTTTACAGTTTTTGGATTGTAACAGTCAAATGAATATGTTTAGCAGAGTTAGAAGCTTCAACATGTTCCTACTGAGAAAAATCTGTCAGTATTTAAAGCTGAACACCTGCCTCTGATGATGTATAATAGAATGACATAACCTGGAACTGAAGCCAGAATGGACCTCTAAGGACAAAATGGAAATGTCACATACCTACAGAGAAGCACCATGATGGCTCATCTCTTACAGACAAACCAACCCAGAAGAACTGTTTATTAAAAAAAAAAAAAGCAATTTAATAAAACATGATTTATACAAAAAGACCAAAAACTTTCTATGTTACCTGCGGACCAAGAAGAATCTTGCTTTACCAAGAGCCACCTTTTCGTTCCAGGATCTTCAAACACCAGCCAGCATTGGAAAAGTAAATCTAATATTTGCGTAGAATCAGATTCTTGTTTCCAGATGTATTCAGCAAAGAAAAGGAAAGAAAAGAGAAGCTAACCCCCACCATTTCTTCATTCTAACAGGGCATTAGGCAGGCTCCTGTCTAACGTTATGCTTTTAGCCAAGATGGCCTTGCTGAGACTTCACAGAAGTCAGTTTTATCAGAGGAAATAACTGAAAGACAGAGTGGTTAATATATAGTGTATAAAAGTTTAGAAGAGCAACTATTACCTGCTGTGGCTTTATTTGGTGGTGTTATTGTTGTTTATTCTTTGTTTAAATGGGAAGTTTCAAAGTAAGACCTACTTAATAGTCATTTACCTATTTGCTATTTTTCTGCTGCTTTATCTTAGCTCAAGACCTGTCTTTTAGTTATTTCTTTTAGCAGTTTGATCTGCAATGTTTGCACGTACATAAACATTTGTTTTGTCTATTTTTATTTGGCAAACTTTGGTCAATCAGATGGTGAAAGATTTTTCTCCCCCAATGTCAATAAAAAAAAGAATTCAGTGCTATTTGTGTTCATAAGTCTATTAAGTTTGGTACATAGTAGCATTAAGTTTGGAAACCAGATGCTTCTCATTGCTAAGCATAAGCACATTTTGGCACTAACAGGGATGAGTTACACTGGATTTACTGGTGAGAATCTGCCACGAGAGGGAGCACACATCTTGCTGATGGCTGCAAAGTGCTGGCAGAGTTGTAGCACGCAACTGCAGAAAGTCAGGGCTCTTGTATGCACAGTTCCTCGGACTTGACCAACATTCTTCTCCCCCCTCAGCCTCCTTTGGGATTATTTTAGTGTAGAATGTCACAAAATAAAGCAATGCAAACACCACTGTCAGTGGCTGCAGTATCATGTGAATACATGTTCCCTCATAAACACACTTGTTTTACAGAATTCCTTTTACAGCCCACACTAAAACTTAGGGGTAAAGGGGAATGAAGTGTGTTGGGGAAAAGAATGAGCCAGATATTTTGACCAATGCGGAAGTTATCCTGCCCCAGGAGTAGAGCACCCCCAAATTACATATTTCACAGTGGGAGAAAACAGACCAGAAGAATTTAAAATAGTATTATTGTGACTTCAGTTTTGATTTAAGGATAACGTACCAAGTCTCCTAATTCATCCCTGTCTCCCTCATACAAGCTGAAGCTCTATCCTCTACAGCTAGAAACTGTGGTTATGCTAAATGTTGCCTACTTGGCTCCCCTTTCAGTACACTGAGAATAACTACTACATTTGCCTCTTCCAGCCAAGATTCAATAACTCACTGACCATTCAAATCTACCCACTTGCTGCTTCTCTCTAAAAACAAAATTAAGAAAATTACTGCTGTCCTGCCACTTGTTAAATGGGCTTGTTCTTCTCAATGGTATACCCAGGTTGCTGGGCAGCAGCAGAGCCATGTACAAGGGTAACTACTCCTTCTCCCTTTCTTGAGCTCGGCTCAAAGCTAAAGACAAAGCACTCTGCAATTGCAGTTCCTCAGCAAAAGGCTCCTCTGGAAAACAAAAGTAATGGCCATGAAACAATAATTTCCCCATGTTGTATTGCTGCAATAAGGTGCCTTTCTTTGTCTGGGTTTTCTTAATGTTGATGCATGAGACATTTGGCATTTCTGGAATCCTCCACATTACCAGCATGGTAGTATAGTGAGCACACCTGAACACTCTGTCCTTCTCTTTTAAAATACAAGTCTTGATCTGAAATGACTCCTACCAAAATGAGAGAAAGAAAAGAAAACCCACAAGATTTTTTGTTAAAAAGAGAACATTAAAAAAAAAAACCAAACAGCTCAGGCTTCCTCAGAAAACAGAAGTTATTACAAATATTTTTGTCATGGAGACACCTTAAGAATGTTACCTATTGAAGCTCTTCATAAACAGTTCAGAGGAAAGATAATTGTTTCTTGCTAATATTAATGTAAGCACATAGCCCTTCAGAAAGGTAAGTGCATGCCTAAATATCTATTACTAATGCTGTTGGGCATTTTGTGGGTTTTTTTTTCACCTCCTTAAAAGAAGAGACCCAAACTAGAAAGCAGTTTACTTTTCCTTAAAAATGGAGAAACTGGTGTAGGAGCATGAGCTATCACTGGGAAAATTGTGCAAGATCTAGGAAATTAATTCTCTTCTCCTACATCTATTGCAGGTTCTTTACTAGAGAGTTTTCACTCTCACTAGTTAGTACCCCTCCCCTACTTTTGCAATTACATGATGGCTGCAGCCACGGTAATGATAGCAAACATACACAACAATGTCTCACCTTTAATTGTTACAGTAACAGCCACACACCTTGTGAATGTGCCACAGTTTCTCTGTGGTAAGACCCTTGTAGTGACTCGCTGATTTAAAGAAAACCACGCCACTGACAACTCTCAAGAATTCCCTCTTGCTCTGTAACTGTTCAGCACAGGTTGCTAAGTTGCAGCATTGTGAAATGGAAAAAGTCTCTGCAAGTCAGTCCTTTATTTGGCATAGGTCTCCTGTTAAAGCCTGTGTACTTGAATAATTCATCCAGGAGAAAATAATATCTTAAACTAACTGCCACTTCTACAAGAAGTACTTCAAGAAAGTTATAAGGATATCTCTGAAGAGCAAAATTATTCCCACTTTTAAATCACCAACCTGTATATTTAGCATATCTACCATAAAGCATCATTAGCCTTTACTCAGTCCTTGCATGTTTTATTCCCTGTTCAGATTGTGATTTTCAGCTTGCGAATAGCTGAGAGGGAGGCAGGTACCTTATACAATAATTCAGCAAGAAACAAGTACAGCGCAGGCTCCAACTGGGCTGTTTTAGCACGACTGTGTGACCTGGTTTAACGTGACTGGCCCAGCTGTCTGCAGTCCCTAGTGAAAAAACACATGGACATTTTATTTAGTGCTTATGTAACTGGTAGAGCTCACCAACTCCACGGAAGCATCACAGGCACAAGGCACCACCAGGGTATGGCTCATGTTAAGTGGCACCTCTCACCTTTTAGCTCCTACATCAATCTGTTGGCTTATTTCATCACTTTACAGGGCTATCATCCTTACCTCTACCCACCACTACATAAAAGTATTTCTGGACTCTTTTGACGACCTCTCTTATTCAACAAAATCATCTGAATTTGTCTGTTACTTATTATTTCTTCCTCTGGTAAGCACTGCTGAGTTTGAATAACTTCTCTACTTTTAAACTTTTCTGGGAGCATCTGTTTTTAAAAGGACTTTTACATTTATTGTGCAATTAAATACCTGCAGTTTGAGAAGTAATGTATGTAGAAAGTGTATCCTCCGTCCCCTGGCTTGTTGAGAACCCTGTAAAAAGTCTGAAATGGCCTATAAAGTACAGAATGGGCTGCTTAGTATCCATATTTGCTAAATTTCTTTGTTACATGTATCTCAGCCTAAAAGGTTTAATTACGGCAGCAAAAGCACATTCTGGTTGTCCTTATTACAAGGGATACAAACCACCAAAAAAAATTATCAGAAAATTCAAAAGGTAAATGCCTGCCTTTATTTAATATACATGGGTTTTTCTGAATACTACTGTGGACAAATCAAGACTTTCACAGATTTGAAAACCAGAAATTATTTATCATTTTACAAAAAAGACTCTTCAGAAAGTTATTGAGTAAAAAAAAAGTATAGAAATCTAATTTATAGCAGAAAGACTTAGGAAAAAAAGAAATTAGAATCAAGAGAACTATTCTTAAATTTTTTAGTTTTAGAAAAATCTAGAAGACAAAAGCTTATAATTTACAAGTAAGAACAATTTATGTCTTCAACAATTTTCACAATCAAATGCCTATTTTTTGCTGTCCTCTGTTCATGACTTACCTTTTGTAAGCTGTTTTAGCCAAGCTCTAGTTACTGGACGCATTCTAAAATAACAGATTGAAATGTAAGGTTACGTGACACCATATAAAATGGATAATCCAATGACTCCTTCCCTTTGCGACTACAGAAATGTATGAATTCTGTTTGCAATTCTTAGCTATCTTCATAACCAGCATATATTGACAGAATGCAGAGACTTTAGTATGTGTCAGTGGCTGTGGCAAGATGGTAAAGAAGACAGTAATGTTTCTGCAGTAAAAATATTTAGTCCCAAATCATGACTTTTTTTTAAAATGTGGTATCCTTAACAAAAAAAAAGCTTCTTTGTATACTCGAATAACTGAAATGCTTGTTATTATGTATTATCCCATTTAATTTTTCTTTAGAAGTTCTTCAATGTGTTTAAACACACTAGGATCTTCAATGGTTGGTGTTATCTGAAAAGGAAGAATACAGAAGCATGTGATAGTAGCTAAGAATTTCATTCAGAGATTCTTCTAAATTTATACTTCAAAAGCAATCAAGAAAAAAGTATCTGTAAAGCTCTGAAACATGAAAATATTTTTGATAATCTACAACAGAAACAAAACATAAACTACTACCTGAAGTCATGGACCAGTTGCAGAACAGTCAAGACAATCAAAACCACCATGTTGTGCCTTTGGATGTGCATGTGTGCCTAATTCATTGAAGCAAACATCTCCAACTTACCTTGTATGGCTTTCCACTGACAAGTGCAGAAAGAGCAGAACGTGGAATCTTGCCAGAGCGTGTTTTTGGTAGCTGTGTCACAAACATCCCCTTCTGGAAAGCTGCTACTGGACCAATGTTGGTTCGAACTCGCTCAACAATCTCTTTCAAAATCTTATTCTCTTGTGTCTTTATACCTAGTGAAGAAAGTAAAATCCTTTATTTTTTCTGAGACTTTTGCAAGTGTTAGTGACATTAGTTATCAGTGAGTTCTCACCTTGTCTCAGTACACACAGTGCAAATGGAACATGTCCTTTTAAAGGATCCTCCTGGCCCACAACAGCACAGTCTGCCACAGCGGGATGGAAGAGAATACACTGGGGGATAGAAAAAAAAACTAAACTGAAGTAATAATAGATAACATTTCAGTGAAAAAAATGGCATAGTCATGAACATAAAACATAGACTTTTTCTTACATTTTGACAGCAAAAGGTCAGTGCACCTCAGGATTCCAATTACATGTGTTGAAGATGTACGTGTGTATATACTTTCATATATACTCACGCATGCTTTTCAAACAAACAGAAGAAATAAAAACTTTGGCAGGACAAAATAGAAATACTGAACGAACCACAGGTTAATTTCCTTACATCTTTGTGAGAGTATCACGACTTTGGTTTTGTTAGTGAGATCTTTGCTGGAACAAGTAACATTTGTCTAACATTATGAGTTACATGGGAGTTAAATGCATGGAGTAAGGACCAAAACCACAGAAGCACTCCTACATAGAACCCACATAATGTGACTGTGCTTGTTAATTTATCTGTGCATACAAGGGCTATGTGCTTGCTAATAACTGAACTTCACACACTGTGTTGTCAAAATCAAAGGCAGTGGGATGACTAAGTTTTAGGAATAAAGGCACTTTTTGGTTGTTTTTATGAAGTAGGAATACCACATTTGCATTGGCTACTCATACAATGGCGTGAGAATGAGAAAGAGAGGAAAAGTACAGAGAAGACAGGAAAAACACCCTGAAAGAATGGAAAGCTGAATCACTGTTGTTCCAATTAACAAAACAGAGGCTGTTGTATGACCTGTTTGTGAAACTGATGGGGGAAGGAACAATTCAAAGGGTCTATTATAACCCATGTTCAAAACAGATTTCACCATCCTTATGCTTTATAGTCAAAACAAGGAGAAACTGGCTCCATGTGTCATAGTCAGTACAACACAGACCAAGTAGTTTTTAGCAAAATAAATCTGCTCAATGTGTTTCTAGCACACTTTGTCAGAAGCTATACTCATTTCACAAACTATGACCCTAGAAATGTCCCATGCTAGAAAAAAGGCAAATGAAATACACTGACCTGACAGTAGATGCATGCTCTATCAAAGTACTGAAGCATGACCATTTATGCATAGCTTTAGAAATTGGATTATTTTTCACAGGAATTAAATAGGATGTGCACAAGCTAAATATAGAAGAGTGCACTGGGCTTATCCCAGAATCAGAAGGGCAGAAGAGCCTGCTACAAAAAGCTGAATATACACAAATGAATTTGAATTCAGGTGCAGCCTACTTTGTCCAAAAGTCATTGTAGCCACACTGACAAATCATATAGGAATGACTCTTATGCAAGTCCAAATCCCTACAGCGTTTCAATGCATCATATACACTTAATGCACTTTGGGAACTTCTAGGCCAGAGCCTCAGTAAAGCATTCCATTTCCTGCTATAAATATCCATTTTTTCCTGCTGTAAATTCTTGACCATAGCCACAGAAACCTGATAGGCATATATAACCAAAAAAACACCAAAAACAGAAAGAAAAATACAATGAATGATGGAAAAGTAGACTATTAAGTCTACAGCCACAGTAAGTACTGTTTTCCACAGGAAAAAGTTCTACATTAATCTGACATTACCATCAAATATCATAATTATCTACCAGGCATCAACGGGACTCCTAAGGTGGAGTCTCAAGTGTTGCCGGATGGTTTGGTTGTAGCTTGTTTTTGTCATTCCAGTCTGTCACTTATTCATAAGTATTATGGTTAGCAGGAATAGTGCAGTTACTGTAGTATTTTTCTTCAGTCTATCCAAAATTCTATCAAAATGCCTTTGATTTTTCAAATGCTAACTTCAAATGATTGAAATCAGTAATTAGTAAATACTAATTTGAAAATTATCAAACTTCGTAAAACTTTGTAAAACTGAAAAGAAGAACAGAAACAGCACTAGACATTTAAAAATTGTTTAAAAGTAATAAAAAACTTGAGAAAGTGAAACGGTTTTCCTGGTATGATCACTGAGCACAATGATGGATGGCAAATGAAGCAGCAGACAGAAACATCATGATCAGGGCAAAGAGATTTCTCGGTTTCAAGTCTGTTGCCTCAGATAGTCAAGATTTGATTAAGGATTTTCTTTCCCAGGAAGGGGCAAGAAAGGACACCACAGATTTACAGACCAAAGAGAGGGATGGATCAACACAAGATGAGGTTCCCATAATGGCCACCATTCACTGATTGGCCAGGTAAACTGTAACATCTACTGCATTGCAGTAAACATGGAGCTCCAATAGTGTTAACAGGTATGTTAGACAAAGGAACTAATTGTTTGGAACATAACATAGCTGAAACACTTAGTCAAAGCACTAAGGAAAAACTTGTTAAGCTTGTAATGCAGCTACAATGTAAATTAGATAACATACTTTCTCAACAAGGTGACTATAAATTACATGGTGATTCAATGGACCTCTACTTCTGTATTTACTCATCTTACTGAGAAGCTAATTGTGGTCTTCTTAACACTTTCCCATTTAACTAGCAATTTGCTGTGCATGCATTAACACCACTCTTCATTTTTAGCTTTGTTCAAAAGATGAATAGAAAAGCTTCTAGAATGTCATAGTGATGAAACATTATTTGTTTCTAGGGGAAAGACCTAACTAGCAGGGAGAAAAACAGAGACACTGAGCTCAGTACAATGGATCCAAAGGTAATACAGTAGAGGAGGTGATTCAACTCATCATTTGCTACAGCAGCTTCAAACTCAGGCTGAAGCAAAGAAAATGCCTGGCTCAGCCCATGAGTGGTAGAGCAGTAAGGGGTGGGGATGAGATTCCCGCTGTGCTTTAGTAAGGCAACACAAAAAACTACTTCTGAGGGAAAGAGGTTTAAGTAGACTGAAAGCACCTTTATATCTCCATAGACCCAAGTCAGGGCAGCAGCTGTTTCAGCTCACTGGCTGACTGATCCTTGATGGATTAATGTTTATATGAATTTGTTCACTTCTGTGTAGTAAGAATTTCTTCTATTCTCTTCTAAGTTTTCTAGCCTCCAAAATAAAATAGTCACTAGACTAACAAAATGACTCAGAGATTAGTTTCTGATTCAGTGAACAGTTAAATTCAGAGTTCTTAAAAGCGTATTTTTCTCTTGTACATGCCCAGCACACCTTTTTCTATACTCCCTGAATAAGCAATTGATATGTCATCAGGGAAATTTGTAACTGGCAATCAATCACAGTAACTCCAGAAAAGTGAGTGAACAATGATATGAAATTCAGACACTATTATGAACTTCACTATTTTCAACTTTTTTGAGTTGCATGGGTATTACATTAATGACTTTCAATTTAACAGCAGGGTTTTTTTTACAGAAATTTTCATTGTTCATTTAGCACTTCTCATACAATAAGAGACAAAACAGCTGTCAGAAAACTGTGAAGTCTTCCAATCAAGAAAAAGCACTGAAAAAGCACTGAGTCTCTGAAAAAAAAATCAGCCAACACTGAGCATTGTATTTTAGGAAAAAAAGTTTCTACTCCTAAGTAACTACAGTAGCTGGTGAAACTACCTGTAACACTGCCGATCTTAATGTATGCCCAAATAAATCTGTCATCAGAGCTAAAAGGTATGCTTCCCATACTACCACACTGCCCCTTAACTCCACCTTCAAATACCAAATTATGCCTGCCTTATCAATCCCATGGTACAAACTGCTTATTATTGACTAAATTGGTTATGTTTCTGGAAAGCACCTTAAAAGGAAGAACCTGAAACAGGAAATGTTTTGGTTAAAAGCACCAACGGCAATGCAAACAAACAAGCAGAAAGAAAATGAGAGATCTTTCTGTGTGACATTTTGAGATGTGAGATGTGATGAAATGTGGAATTTTCAGTCTCAGCCTGCTTTATTCATCTTTCACTCTTCTATTTTATTGTCAGGCAATGCTAACCTCTTCAATCGCACCTGCTGAAATTCTGTGCCCGGCAACATTGATCACATCATCAGCTCGAGACAGGACATATAGATAGCCATCTTCATCCATATAACCAGCATCCATAGTATCATAATATCCCTAAATACAACACAATGAAAAATAAATTCAGAAAGAGTACTAGGAATATTCATTAATTTACCATGAAGCCCTCCCTCCCCCCAAAACATAGACCTGTTTCAAATCATATATGCTTTTGGTGCTTGAAAGATTTAATTCTGTAATATTTTTCACCATTTTAATGCCATATTATCCTGTGCAGCTCCCTTTCCAGAAAGGTTTTGTTGTCTTTGTTAATACAGAACAGAAGACAATAGATAAACCTTGACTTTTTTCCAACTCTTCGCACTTTGATCCCTGACACCTTGGAGAAGAATGTTGCCCGGATCTACAAAAGGAGAATGGAATTGCTGCAATGTAATGACAGCTGTCAAATCACTCCTAAAGATACTCCTGTTTGCTGTATCCAAACATACATCGTCGTCATGATGCAATTGCGCATGGAAAATAATCTGCGTGACCAATCCACTCATATACTTTCATTAAGCCCAATCTTCCATTTTGAACATTTGTATAGGGCCAATCTACCTATTTCTACAAGGAAAGAAGGAAACCAATCCTTGAATAGTTCATTTGACAAGGAAACATAACTAATGCAGCAAAAAGCCTCCAGTGTATTTAGGTGCACACTGGGCAAGTGTGTATTTTGAACTGATACCAAGTTAGCATGGCTGCAGGCCAACAGGAAGAGTGTATTTGAAGTTATGCTAGTGTAAGGTTGCAGGTTTATATCTTAGATTAAATGACATAAAATGACTTTTTGGCTTAGAAGCTTAAGGTTTACTCCTTCTGTTTCAAATCTTAAAAAACCCAACAGCATACCCAAAAAATATAGATGAAAGAGGATTTACCTTGAAATGGTTTAAATTATAGATAGATAGATAGATAGATAGATATCTCCAATTAAATTATGACAAGTTATGATAAAACTGTTTCCCAGGTTAAATCTATCATCATTCAATTCTGAAGCATTACCAGAAGTTTATATAATTGATTTCATAATTCTTACTGGAAATTTTTGGAAATATAACTTCTGGAATGTTTCTTGATTTTCCCAAAGACCTGAGAATGCTCCAGGAGGCAAAGGCAACCTTAAATTGAAAAGAGCAGAGGGAAGTAGTCAGAAAAACAGATATAACAAATACAACTCATGCTCTCCATTCATACCTTGTTTTCAGAAAAATAATCATTGTCTACACAATCAGAAAAAGTTCAGCTTAATAATATGCTGGTACGAGATAAAAAAGGCTATATATTACTGTCATCAAATATATATAACTCTGCCCGATATCCAGACCTTACCTTTTATATAATACAAGCACCTCAATAAAATAATATTCAGTCTAGTAAACACTATATACTGTATAGCTTTCAACATTTCTAAGGATTAAGTATCTGTCAGTAATTTGTGCATACACTATGGTACAGACAACTGCATTATTATAAGTCTCTTTCTCTAACACCCATACACACTCACACATGCATAGAAAGATGAATTATCAGACACACAGATCTTCAGTTTCTGTAAAAAGATAAAACTCAAAGGACTTCAGTCATGAGAATCTGAATAAAAATTCTTTTCTATTTAAACTGTGCATAATATTATTGGAAATACTGGAGAAGTTCTTTGAAAATACATTGATACAACTCACTAATAGAACTTTCTAAAATAATTGTACTTAAAGCTGCAAGATTCTGAATTGCTTTATTAGTTGAGTTTTGAATGTATACTAAATACCCCTTCTTCAGTCAATGATATAGGCATGAGAAAATATGGGACACTTCACATACATATCTGTCAGAAGAAGAGAAGCTGCAGAAGCCTCAGCTAACAAGAGTGCTTTTTTCTTTCTTTAAAGCTCTGACAGGGTCAAAACCAGATTTCTTTAACTGCTTAAGAGATATATATTCAGGCATAGCAACACAAATTTTATAAGTTTACCCCTAATAACAAAGAGAGAATGATTATGTAAACAAACATATTTATTTAGATAAAATCATAATTGTGCCATACAGATTTTGCTAGCTTATGCCTGCATTGCTAAATAGCAAATATTTAGCCTGAGGTATTTTATTTTCTACTGCTAGTATTCCTGTCACACCAGAAGGCAACATCTCTAGCAGCGAAACAGTTCTCTGTAGCATAGCAATTCTGGTGTCATTACAAGTCTCCTGTGATGGTGAGTCACAAGAACAGGTGCCACCTCCTCTGTGACACGTACATTTCTAACATTACATTTACAAAAAGAATAGTTATCTATAGATACATACATACATACATACATACGTACATAAACACACTTTAAAAAAATCCTAGCTACGGTAAAAACAGCACAAACTACACTGAAAAGGCCATATCATCCAGTAATGATTTGAATTCCTGATTTTTTACAATCCAAGTTTTTTCAGCTTAATTTGGCTCAGCTAGCATAATAGAATATACTATTATAAATATAACTGCTTTTTCTCTGAGGGTTCTGGCTAAAAATAGCCCATAAATAAGATTCCTTGAAAGTATGGTTAAGGTATGGCCAGAAATGCCAAGACATTTCCCAGGTAGTCACCCAGGGTTCAGGAGGGCAGGTTGGCTTCTGCCCATCTGGAAGAAATTCACTGCCCTATTTTAAGCCTTTCAAGCTTAGTAAGCATCTCTGTGATATAAAAGCATGACCCATGGAGTGTTTGCCTTGGAAAAGAAGATTAGAAAAACAATATATTGATCCTGCTGTTTGTGTGTGCATGAGTATAAAAGAAAAAAAAAATCTCTTGTTTAGACTCAAGAAAAGCCACCAGAGAACAGCAGTTACTATTGTTGTTGCCTGGTTGCTAATAGCATAGCAATTCATAACAGCCTCAAGTCATTGCAAATTTTTCACTTTAAATTTATTTAGCAGTCTGAAACATCTTTGTGATGGGAGAGAAAGAACAATTCATATTGATAAAGCCCTTAATTTCCCCACAGCTCTATTCAGTACTTTGCAGTTAGTCACTGATTAGAAAGAAACAGTTTTACTGCTGAAATTATAAAAGCATTTTCCTTTCTGTCATTGTCATTTCTGTCATTTAGAAATCTAAACAGAGAAGTGTGGAATATATCACCTAAAATACAACCCTCACTTTCACTATTTGGTTTCCTTGTCCTTGTTTGGATTTTATTTTTCAGATGGGGAGACCAGGGGTGTCTCATGTTCTAGTTTGGTGGGGTTTTTTTCCTTGTTTGTTGGGGATTTTTAGGAAAATTATATTGATAAATACATCCACACAGCGTATTTCGTGAGTCTGTGGGAAGCAGACTGCTAAACTAGTAGCTACCACAGGTATCTCTACAGCACATATCATAGCACAATACAGACAGCATCTGAAAATGTGCTTCCATGGCTTCCTGTGAAAGATTACTTGCAGTTAGGACCCCATTCATTCACTAAGCAAAAAGTGAATGCCCTCTTCCCTGTGTCAGTCTTTCAAGCACAATAATTCCAGAGCAATGGGCACATACAATTCTTTGATGAAAGCAGAGTTCTTGGCATCATGACTAGAATTTCTAGGTTCTGTGCAAACTCAAATTAATAAAGGTAGAATTCAGCTTGCCGGAACATAATTATGTGTATTGAAATTTTGTCAGGATATCAGAATTAAAATGTCCAGAGCCAAATATACCTCCAAACCACTGCTTTCAGTGGGAATGCTGCCATAAATTCCAAAGGGAGCAGAACTGGATCATAATTACATGCAAAGAGCCAGAAGAGATAAAATGAGACAGTCTGAAAATAACAGCAACCTGAAAACAAACATCTCTTGCTTTTCTCAATCCCTCCATAAAAAAAAACCGAACCAAAAACCACAAACATTTTGAGATGTTTGATTTGGGTCTTTTTGCCCTAGAAAACGTAACACACACCCACAATAACTCAGTATTTAAAAACTGTTGCCTCTTTGTCCAAAAACTGAGTTGATATTCAAGATCTTTAGGAGCTATTTTTACTAAGAGGATATATTGACCAAAAATGCCAGGTATGCATAAGTAAGCAAGATTGCCCCACAGATGGTCCTGCTTTCCTTTCACAAGGGACAGGATCACAGAAGACCAAGACAGGAGGAGGTAGGTTCCTTCGTTATCATCTTCACAATGTACAAAGAAGTTGCTTTGCTTGGTTTCCCTTTGGGACATATTTACTGTATTTCTGTAGCTGTCTTTTAACTTTCTCTCTCACCAGCACAATAACAGCAGTACAAATTATGCTATTCTCCATTTACTCCAGTGAAATTAAGATTAAATTTGTTGAAGTACAAGAAAACAGATCCAGGCCTATTCCTCATTTAAAGGTTGAATGCATTTAAAATAGCATCAGGAGAACCAGGCAAACTGTACATTAATGATTTAAATCACATGAGTTCATTTAACAAAGACTCATTCTGGTTACATTTTACAAAGACAAGCAGGTAATTTCATTATAAATTGGAGAGACTAAGATGAATGAGCTTGACAGCACCACAAAAAAACTGAAGTACTTTAACAGTAACTGTTTTCTGGTAGAGAATTTTAAATGACAATCATTATTTGTTGTTTTAAGTATTGTTTCATAGTTCATTTGTATTTCATACAACAGTGGTTGACCTTTCACAGAACAGTCCACCTTTAGCTTAGCCCAAGAAATCTGACTCCCACATATCACATTCTTTCAGAATGCCACTCATCAAAATGGTGTAAGATTCCTTTTT
Source organism: Gymnorhina tibicen (assembly GCA_013399875.1). NCBI lineage: Eukaryota > Metazoa > Chordata > Aves > Passeriformes > Artamidae > Gymnorhina > Gymnorhina tibicen. Next base: position 1,040,360 of record VXAZ01007244.1, read on the forward strand.
AATGGAACCAAGCAATTCTAGACAGAGAACTCAAAAGAGAATTTGCACAGAAAAGCAGATTTCTGAAATGAAGGTAAAAAATTATTGGAGACGTTACCTTGCTGGAATTCAGAAAATATATCCTTTTATTTTATGGTAGTCAATGATACACAGAGGCTGTCCATTACAGCCAGTAAAAGCAAATATAAGCCACTGTTAAATGAGTTTGGGCTTCTGAATGGAACAAAATCATCTTGACTGGCAGCTATAATTATTACTCAGTGTTTATGTAGTGCTGTGCATAAACATCACTCTTATAAAAATTTTTGATTGCAAGTTTGAAAGGCATCTGGAGGCTTTTTCAGACTCTAGGAAAAAAACACAGGCAAAAAGGGTAGAGAATAGTAGAGGATCTTGAATGTTCATCAGTCTGCATGAAATATTACTTTAGTTAGCTGAAAGGGGTCACAAAAGTAGTTGATCTCACTGTGGATTTTGCTTTAGTGTGAAAAGAGAAAAAGCCATCAAAAACTAGTGAAAGTCATTGGAAAAATTTTAAAGTAAGGAAAGTTTAAATGGTATTTACATGTTGTCAGCCAGAGATCTGCAAGAAAAACCATCTTTACCATCTTTAGACAAATTGCTCTCACATTGGAAGACCTACTTATTGTTTTATGTGGAACGGGAAAAGACGAAGCTGATCAACATGAAGATACAGTTTTTGCATATGTTCTTTATTTAAACTGACCTTCCATATAACACAGGCAGAAAGATGCCATCTACTAAATCCTGCCTCAACCCCACAATTTTTGGTTAAAATAGAAATCTAGGTTAGACCTAGATGTCAAAGCAAACCACCATACTCCCAAGAATTTATTCCAATGTCTTAATACTTTCACAGCTAAAACAGTGTTTTACTTTTCATCTGAATGCATCTAGCTTCAGCTTCCAATTTCTTTCTGCTAGATTAAACAGCCATCTCTGAGAGATTATTTTGCCCTCTGACTATTTCCTGGCCTTGAAAAAGTTACTATTTTACTGATCTTAGATGAATTACATACCACAAGTTTTCATACCACTTGGATTCCAGCACTCAGGTCACTCTCATTCATATGTCACAAGGAAACTACGCCTAAATATGAGTCTGCTGACTCAGGGGAGACCATGTGAGCACTTAAACCTATGCCTCTGTGTCCTGGTGGCTTAGCCAAAGATGCTGAGAATGAGGCAGGGTATAGACTTCATCCTGAAAACACACATCTGCATTACACAGTACAATAACTTACTGTGATACTACTTTAGTCTCCACAATGGCCAGGCAGGATTTAGTAGATGGCATCTTTCACTGGTCTAGTTCCATTAGATCAGTAGTACAGCTGAGTAAAAAGCCTCCCCACCTCGGCAACTCCTACCGCCCACGCAAGCACTGCACCAGCCCACCCACACTGTTAGCACCACAGGTCTGCAGCGCCTGCAGCTCCTGTCTCTCACCCCCAGCTCGTGTGCCTCAGCCAACTGTGCAGTCCTCAGCAAACTGCACTAACAATTCAGCAAAACTGGTACATCCATCCCAGCTCTTCAGCTTTTGACAGATTTTCAGTTCACTGAAGGTTAATGCTAATCTTTGTATTTCCTTTCATTCATCTAAGCAAGCAGTGAAGACTGTGAGCTACCAGAACTCTCCAAAAATCTACCACAGAAGAAATGGATGAATACATTTCCTTTGGGACTTGTATTTGCCGGCATTTAGAAAGTGTTCAGAGCTGAAGATATTTTCTGCGACTGAAAAAGGAGGTGGTTACAGCTACCATAGTCATCACAAAGCAGGTGTCTCTTTCTGAGGAAAAAAACTGCTTGAGGAAAATGCCATTTGCCTAAAAGCCTGTAAAACATCCAGAATACACACCCGGCATGGGCTGTAAAGAGCAGTAGCCTATAGAATATTACAGGAGTAAGGAAAGGTTCTGGCAACAGTGAGAAGGCAGCAGAGAAGATAAATATAACTTATGTTCACAGGGTGATCAAAACAGAGGCCTTTTTATCTAAGAAAATGTGCCGAGAAAGGTGTACTTTCAAAAAGAATGTTAGAGTTTATGGAACTCATCTGACAGAACTCTGGCAAATGGTACTAAAAATCACCTACATGATGCACAGCAGGGTTTTTGATTTTTTTTTTTCTGGAGTCCTTTCCTGTATGTATTTTGTCTAAGTACTGCTACAAATGAACACTCTTTCATGCAAAGCACACAGGGACATCTTGCATTTTTTTACAGAGAACAGAAAATACACATTCCCCCTCTAAGAATGTGCATTAGTTGGGATTAGGAGATAGTGAAAGAAGAGGCAGCATCACACCTGTAAGCCAAAGCATGTCAATCTGTACTGCTGTACTATTTCACTAAGATAAAATAGCGAAGGGAATGATTCAGTATCTTGCTCATACAACACAAGAGGAAGGCATCATCCTGTGCCAACACTCTGGTAATTCAGAAAATGGTAAACTTCGCTGTAGTCTAAGAAAAAACCCCAGCAATCCACACTCATTCACTCACACAATTTCATCTGCAATTTTTCAGCATCAATGGACAGAAAACATTCTGGAAGTTTGGTATCAGTATCAGAGACAGACATGCTTTTCATGTTTTTCTCATTACTGCAATTATTCTGATTTTTATATAAACTTTAGCCAAAAGACAATCAACCCATGTAGGAAGTTTCTTTTAACTGTAAGGTATTTGTTTTTCTTACTTTACCACAATATTTCCCAAAGTCTTTGCCTTCACTGGTTTCTTACTTTCATCCAGAATCATGACTGTAAAAGAATAATATAGGAAGGAAACTCAAGTTTAGTAGTGTATTTTTAGGTGGAGGAAAGTGTCTTTCTTTATGGATATCAACTTACGTCTCACTTCAGAATGGCAATACACCAAGCAACAAAAGGAATTAAGTAATTTGGGAATGCCAAACTGGATAATCTCATTACTTTATTAATATTCAGCCTTAAGTACAAAATGTCTTAAATAATACTCATGCTTTGGAAGCAGAAATAGCACGAAGTCCCAAAAGGGAAAAACACAGAACTAAAAAGTAAAAGAAACCTTCATACTGGAAAATCTAAACTTCCACATAGCACAGGACCATTAAGATACATGACAAACATAAATAAAAAATACGTGGGTAACATGAGCAACCAAGATGACTGAAGTCTAACCCAGTTCACGTGAGAAACACTATTAGCAGTAAATAAGTATATCTGGTTTTCAAAGGCTCTCAGGAATCTCAGAAAAATACCCCCCAGCTAACAAGGTTCATTGTAGTCTAGTACAAAGAGATGAAATAACTCTTGAACTACCCAAAGTGGCACAGCAGGGTAATGCTCAAGTAAAGGACAGAACCCAGACCTCCCAAATGAAGTCTTTTCCCTGGATGACATCAGTCCACCACCTTCAGTGAAAGCATCATATCCTGGTACTGAGACTTCTGAGGAAATCATCTGAAATAGCCTCTTTTGTGCAGTTATCTGAGAAATGAAGCTACTACAATCATCCATTCCATCCCAAGGTGTGGGCATAAAAAGGAATGACAGATACCAGCTTGGCCTATGATAATGAAATTACATAAGGTGAAGCAACTAAACCATAAAAAACAGGGAGGGAAGATTTTGACAGACTAGGCTGATATGGATTACATGCTTTTTGAAGCCTGCCCAAGCAAAGAAAGCAATGTTCAGCTGAATCTAGATCTCTACAAATAATCTTACATTCAGTATTACAAAGTTCAAGAGAAAATGGGGAAAAGTGGATGACAAACTTCCGACTAAAATTCTGCTAAGACTCATATGAGTAATATCATATCCTATCTCTTCAAAGAATGCCAACGTCTGTAATTTACTACTTCAGGTTGAAACTACTCCTTCGAAGATGACAGTAATTTTAAAGTAACTGAAGAGCCTGCTGAAAGCAATGGCTCAGCACACAGACACAAGCAAGTACACAAGGCCAGTTTTACAAAGACCCACATGTGTAGCTATCAATGTTTTCTCTCCTATTTTTATGATACTAAAGTAAAATCTTATCAGTTTATGTGTAACTGTTTCATCAAGGTACCAATCCCAGTAATTAATCTTCTCCTTGCAAGCTGCGTATTTCAATGTAGAAAAATTTGGGGAAGTGAGATACTATGGTGCTCACTCCTGAATTACTGAAGAACTGACTCATGTCCTCAAAACGTGGCACCTGCTTCTGTCTGAAAATGCACTGAAATTATCTGCAAAGGTTCAAGTAGATCAAGGGAAAAGCACAGTATAAACTCTGATTTAAGGCAACAGACCTAGAAATTAATATATTGACTCACTTTTAAATGCAATTTGTGCCACTGCACTTTGATATCATAACTCTTATTCCCTTTGTTCTTAAAAGTCAACAACAAATTCATTTCTTTTTAGCAATACGTAATAGGAAAGAATTTGTATGTGTTTAAAAAAAAAGGAGATCTTGCAACTTTCTATTTATACTGCAGCATGTCTTTACCAACCATTAAGAGTTGCATGTATAAACTAAAACCACAGTATCTATCTTTTAACTGGCATAAGGATCTCCTCTAATAAATACAGTAACAGCAGGAAAACAACATCAAACAGAAGTGGATGACAGCAAGACAGTGGCCAATACAGAGTAATTTTAAAAAGTCACTAGTTTATGAATAGCCGTGTTACAGGATATATTTGGTCAAAGACTGAAAGAGGTTAAAGTTATTCCATAAATCTTTAGTGAATTTCAGTGCTTATTTTTTTGTTTCCTTTAATAGGTATGCTAAAGACATTTCCGTCATTTTCTTTGAAGAAGTTCTTTACTTACTAGTCCCAGTGTTCCAAAATATTCATCAGAAATTTTTATATTCTGGCTACTCATATTTCTTCCTAGTCCTGACTATCATCTGATAACATGTGTGATGCAATTAATGCAATTACATTCACTTAATGCTACTTATTAGAACTCTGGAGAAACTTCATGGCATTGTTTTAATGTTGTTTTTAAGCTATTACTCATCTTCATGCCATAACTGTAAATGCCAAAACCAAGAGCTTCTAAAAATGTTCGGGTTTTTTTTTTTTAATGCTCACTACCACTTACAAGTATTAAAAGAAAATAACAGCTTTGATCTTTCTGAGCAATGGTGTGAGAACTTTTCCTGAAGACCACTTGATCTTTAATGTAATTATTTTTCATACTTCAAGTAATTCTTGAAAACTGTGTTAAAATCAAGGTTCCCAGGTTTTAAAATACTTTTGCACTCTTAATCCTGTGGCTGCATCCCAACATGCAAATACCTTCCATACAATGAGTGTTGTCATGTTGTCAATGAGCTTTTCATGTTGGTCCATAGCCTACAGTTTCTCCTGGCTGGAAATAAAAATACTCCACAGGTACTGAAAGATAGTTTGCTTAACATCTCTCTCAAATTGTGTAAAAGTGCAGAAGTGCGTGTAGAAGTGTAGACAGGTAATGTGCCAAATATGTGCTAGCCTTTTCATATAATAAAGGCAGAAGTAGTTGATCAATTTTCTTGAAGATAACTCTGAATTTTTTATTCACAATCACATTCCACAATACACAAATAAAGCAGGAAGGAGCAAAATATTTAATAAGACTGTGATTTTCTTTTGCTACAATTAAGGAGCACTTACTCAGGAATATAAACAATGTTCTTTTCTAGTAACATTTTAGTATAGTCTTACCATTATATCCTGGCACTGGTTTTCCTGCCTGTCCGGGTGGAGGTGTTGTAGAGTTTCCCAAACCAATACAGGAAGCAGTAATTGCAGAACCAGATTCTATTAAGAGAACACACATATCATCAGTTAAGGTTGGTTTTAGTTCCATGCAGTATTTATTAGTTCTAAGTTTTTTGATGCTCAGCACATCAAAGTAAAAAAAAAAAAAAAAGTATTCAAGAGTTTTGGAGCTTCATTTTCTGCACAGTATTTATACTGAAGAATCTTCCTCTTTTACTTGGAACAGAAGGAATAATTGGAATTGGAAAAGACAGTAGAATAGACAGGGTTTTTTTTGACTGTGTTAGGAGAAGAAGTGGTAGCACGGTGTACATGTTGCTTTACATATTGCACAGTGAAAGCTACAAAGCATACCACAACAGATCAGGCAAGAACAATATTCTCCTATCACCAAAACGTAGGAATTAGGTTTGCTGCTGAGAGACGGGGAACACAGCAACCCTGTTAGCCTGATGTACCAGAAACATTGGTGTGGATTGGGAATTGACAAACATTTCTCATCAAGAGTCTCAATCCGAAGACCCCAAGGGGAGAGGAAGAATTTCTGAAAATTAGTTTGGGTTTGCTTGACTCTACTGCTAATGAAATCAACAGAAACTTGAAAAGAAACTTCATTGTACTAATTTGTCTGTATTTGTACCTGCTTTCTGGACAACAGTGACTAAGCCTGAATGAAAGTCCATTTATTCTGAAGAATCACAAGTTTTAAAACTTTGTGAAAAGGTCTTTACAATTGTTGCTCTGTCTTCTATTGTCTTTTCAAACATCAATGGATATATCATTTTCATATTTACCCAGTGCTCTAATCCCTAAGCCATACATTCAGTTCCCACAGGCCAGTAAGACTTATTATATACAAGGAAAAAAAAAAACGGGTTTATGGTACTTGGATCAGATATTAATTCAGAGAGGGAATATCAAAAGCGTATGCTCTTTGTGTTAGGTTAAGTATTCCTGAATGCTAAAGATTCCCTTACAATGTAGGATCACAAAGGAGTACTGTCAAAGGACAGCATGAAGCTTTGTGCTGTACATTTCTTGGGAAATCAACATATATCTTCCAAACAGGATGCTGGATTGAAATAGCAATTTCCCAAACCTATCAGGAAACAATAGCCTCTTTCTAGGACAGCATTTTTTTTCACAGAGAAAAGGGTCTGACTTGAAAGGGGAATTCAATTTAAAACTCTCCTGGAAAGAATATTTTCCTTATCAATTATGTGTAATACAAGTACTGTATGGCCCTTTTATAGAATTCCAATAAATAAAGTTGCTTATGAATCTTTGGTTTCAATTAAAGTTGGTTTCTTTATAATTCAAGTCAGGATCTATGTGCAGGTTACAAGATTCAGATCTGAAAAGTTGAAATAGTAACAGTCTGAAGAAGGATAACACTTTTCAAGTGTATATTGTATTCCACCTATCCCTTAAATCAGGTTTCTGCATATATGAACAGACATCCCTTACCTGACACTCATTTGTTTATTTGCAGATTCTCTGAAATTAATGCACACCACCTAGACAGATTTCCAGTGCTGAAGACTTTAGAAACCTCCATATTTTTAATGTAAGGAACAGAACAGTAGGTCTGTCTTACAGTCTCTTTTGCAAACATTTGGGCATTAACTGTCCACTCACTATGCTACCAAGTTAGCTTGCCCTCCAGCTGTGGAAGGTTTTTCAGGGACAATCAGATCATAAAATCAATTTCCTTTCTGCATAACACCTTACAATATGACAATGAAACATCTATTTAGAAGAGCAATGTTTTATACTGGAAGAACGATGTTTCACAACTAGTCTGGAAAATGCATAGAGCATCTGCTTGGAGTTATAATGAGAACAATATGGTGTACCTCTGAGAATAACGAAAAGCACTTCATTGAGACAGAGAAGACAGAGTTACTGAGAGATGGCCTTAAAATCAAGGCTGTTCAAGTGTCCCAAAACCCTCCTTATGCTTCTTCCTTTCAGGATAAGGGCTAAAGTAAAAAAATAGTCCTCAATAATCACAGATGTGACCTTCTTTGTTTTGTTCCACCTTACCAGTAAGTGAGTGATATTACTACAAAGCTATTTCAATATTATTGAAATATCCAGTATAAATTGGACAGCTAATAAGTAGTCTGATACATGCACTTTTTTGCATTTGCACCTTGGAAAATAATCCTTATGCCAGAGAAGGTGCTGCTGATCCAGAAGGAAAAAGTGCACTCTCCTATGAGTAGCTAGGGGAGTCTGTAAGTGTATGCCTGACTTTATTCATCAGAAAGCTTCCACCTACCCATGTGCCTGACTTGCAGAAGCTGTGCTCTGCCAAATTATGCAAAGCAACAGCTAGTAACTTTTGCGCTCAAAACTGTCTTTCTCATTCACAGTCAACAGTCAAGTTCAATCAAAATAAACGGTTTCAAAATAACTCAGGACTTTTAAGATAAAAATCTGCCACTTACTCTGTGCCACTTACGTTCCTGATACATTATAAATTCTAGACCATGTCTCATGTTCCTCAACATAGCAGACTGCCATGATGCTGAAATACTGGCTTTTTTGGTAGGAAGTACTTAGGCAAAACACACTGCATTTTGACATTATTATTTGAGCTTGGGCTGTGCTAAGTGGGTAATGTAAAGCTGCCTGCTTTGAATTTCTTAGGATGTAACGGAGAGACACCGAAAGCATACAAAAAAGGTAGGAAATTGTTATGTAGCAGGAGAAGAAAAGAAGAAAAAGGAGCAACTGTCATACATTAACATATTAATGAATGCAATAAATATAATACACAAAATTCTTACTGTGGCTGTGCTGTTTGGAGCCATTCTTCCAGCAAGGCTGTCACTTTAGTTGTGAGGAATTAAAGGAATTACTGCAGCAGAAGACTGCACTGATAAAATGGAAGGGAGGCTCTGTGAAGGAGGAAATCTTAGGCAGCAACTCATTACAAATCCATTCACATGGCAAGAATGTAACTCTGAAGAGATTCCTTCCATATGCTCCCTCCACACAGTGGTCATTTTAATTATGCCAGAAAGGGTGAATGAAGAATTCAGTAAAGTTACAGCAAAATGCTTTCTAGGATGGCAATAACTACTGGTATCCTGGAACAGAAAACCACAGTACCAGATGAATTACAGGACTCAAAATCTGCATCACGTACCATACTGCTTCCTTAAAATAAAACCAAATCTAACACATCACAGAAATAGTATGCACTGGTAGTGTCCTGAAGATTCAGGGGCCAGATCATCAAGTATTCATGAAGACCTCATTTCCTTCATCCTTCGGAAAGCTTCTAAGTCTCTAACTGCAGTAGCAGTAAGTACTCTCATTCACCGCTTGGATTTTGCACTGTTAACCCTGATAAATTGTGTCTCAGTAGTGATGCTGCAGGTTGGTAGCCCACGCACCAGTTCAGTGTTATGCTTACTGACGGTAGAAGAAAATTTCAGATAATTGCTTTAGCCTCTGTACAGTACAGCTCAGCCATGCCTTCAGCAAGGCCTCAGAAGTATCCCTTGCCTAATTTTGCCAAGCTGCTTTCTTCACTGCTTCCCTGGAAGAGATCTACACCAGGATGCTGCATGACACGTTGTATTATTAATGTGTAAAAAGACCAAGCACACATAGCTAATGTTGGATATTTAAGTACAAACAGTCTGATGCTAATAATCCATCAACATTAAAACAAGGAGATGACACCCGGCCACTATTGTCCCAGAGCACTAAAGGGCACAGATAAGGACAGTTTGGATGCTGTCCTTATACAATGTCCCAATACAGTGTGATGTGTGATGCTGCCACAAAAATTCACAGCACTGCTGCACCCACATTGTTAGTATATGTTGCTATTCCATGATTTTTACCACATTCTAAGAGGAAAGGCTAGTGAAAATTACTTTCAGAGCTATGATAATTATATTCTGAACTTCCCCATTTTACTCATTTCCTCTTCATTTTATGTAAGCTTGTCATCAAATGAAGTAAAATTTAATTAAAGAGTTTACATTTACTAAAATTCTCATCTAGTAATATATTTAGCTTGGTACTACAGCAAATTAAAACAAAAAAAGTGAGAGGAGCCACAAGAAGACAGCAATGACTGAAGAATCTGAAGAACTGTAAATTCTTAAGGATACCCTGATTCAGTTTTATCAAGTGTCAGAAAGACATGTGAAATTAAATCCAGTTCACACATAATACACATTTAGATTAGATTAAAGACAGTCTGTCATCCTAAACTATAAAAGGTTTTGCTGACTAGTAGTGAAACTTCAAAAACTCTTTCATGCATTGTTTGGTATTTCATTTCACTCCTTGCTTCTGAGGACTATGACATGCAGCAGAAAAATTCTTAAACAGTGCCTGTAATTATAATTTATTTTTCCCCCATCTGACTACATTCTTAATTATTCCTTTTTGTGAATTAAGCACATGCAGCACCAACACAATAAATATCAGGTGCATACAGAATGACAAAATATGGTGAGTAGCAGGGGTCTGCCTTAGCAAAACCCTGAAGAAGTATCAACTTTTAGGTGAGCTATGCAAGTTTAGTGATTTGTAATCAAGATTTTCACGCTTGCCTCACAAGGAGTTTTTCAACTCCTTACAAACTTAAATAAAGCTAGGGTAAAGAATATGCAGTAAACAAACTGGAAAGAATTCCAGTTATGACTTTCTTGCTCAAATGTTATTTTGAGAGACTCTCACATCTAAAGCATGACCTTGTCCATCAGGCTGCTTACAATTTAGGTTATATTCATTTGGAGAAGATCAGAAGAATTTGTTACCTTGAGGTGGGATGGCTTCAAAACATGTTTTTTCATCCCACTAGCACTCTACAAGACAGAATGTAAAACCTCTAGAAGTTAACTGCAAGCCTCGTGGAAAAACAACAGTGTTTTTCACCTATTCTTCACACCCAAGTAAAATTTAAAAAACTTAAAGCAATGACCTTTCTCACTTGGTTAAATTATACACAGAACCTTAAAAAAGCTCTTCTTAACTGCCTAATTTCTCTACTCAGAAACTGTAAAGTAGAAACTTCACTCAAAACACACGAAAAAGAGAGATAAATAGAAAATGAAGCAATCATTTTTTTAAAAGTGACTAGGGAAAACAGAAAGATCCATTAATTAAACACACTCGTCAATAGAGATATAGCTATACAATATGACCAGTATGTTGCACAAAAACTCGCCTTTTTTTCTGGTTAGGACTATTTGCTGTTCAGTATTTGTACTTGAAGGTCTCCTCCTTCTCTACATTCTTTATTGTACAGTAGCAGCAAGAGTGCTCAATCAACAACAGGGCCATACAGCACAGGCAGCACAGAAAGAGGTTATTGAAAAACAGTACAGACAACAGTAAAACAGACAATGATGTGACAACCATATTCATTTTCACTATCCATTATATAAAGAAGGATGATTTTTTTAATTAACATGCACAACTGGACACTGCACAGTTGACTTGAGCTAATTTATTGTGTATCAGTGAAGATAACTGTAAAAAGAAATGTGGTCTCATTGTCCTTCTACACCTTGGCTGTATATTCCCACCTTCCTTTTTCCCCACATTTAAGCAAGGAGTTGGAATGAAGTAATTAATATTTTTTTTAAAGTATTACTACTCTTTCAGCCAGAACAGCTTTATTTTTAGCCTAAATCAATGCTCTGATGTGCTTGTCATGCAGCCACACACATGGAAGGACTGGCCTAAGAGCAGGGGTACAAAGGCAGTGCCAGACATGAAGGATGCTCCGCTCCCTCTTTCACTGGGGATTTGCCCTTACAGAAGCTTAGATCATTCACAGATCACACACCCACTTAGCCTCTGCCACTGTCGAGCTATTTATTTCAGTATGTTTCATTTAAAACAAGAATAGTATCCCAAGTATTTCCTCCCCCCCAATCAATTTGTCCGTTTAGCCTAATTCATGGCTTAGGGTATCACTTTGCATTTTAAATGCCAAATACAACACAGGTACACATTTGAGTGCTTTCCTAAGGCAGGCCATTTATCTCAAACAGCTTTAGCAACAAATAGCTTTCTGAAAGCTCATCTATGTAGTTACTCTATTGGTTTAACATTGTATTAGATCCTAACCTGCAACGGTATCGAAGAATGACTCCCACCTGGAGTCATAGCTGGGACATATTTTCAAAGTTTAAAAGGAAATACTGCATTATATTCAATGTTGCATTAATTAAAGCATATACATATTTAAATAACTGGGCAAGCCTTACCATATTCTTACGCACATATACATCACTGAGAATGACAGCTTCGGCTTGCACAATCTAGGAATTGTGGTGTTACTATTAACCTGACTGTGGAGCCATAATAATATGTGCCCACCAACAGCTGTATACAGCTATCCAGAAGTAGGATGTTTCCCTCATTTCTTGCAAATGTACAGATGCACGAGGAAAAAAAAGATGACAAAATAAGCTAAAGGTATTTGAAGACATGAAGTCCAGTTCTCAAAACAGAAATCCATTTTGTTTATAAAGTAATGTATTTTCTGAAAGTGCCTGAACTTTCATGCTTATTCTTAGAATTGAAGGTCGGAAGAGAGACCAGCAATTCTTTTACTATTTTCTAAATGCCTTAAAGCACTTGTAGTCATAATGCATCTATTATCATGAATACATATTACACTTGTGAAGGCCAAATACTTCTCATATAACAGTTCTATTCAATTCACTTATTTGAAAACAAAATCAACTCCCAAATCCATTAAAATTCATCCAAGGCTCACTTTCACAATTACCCAGCCACTTACAATGGCTGTGAATGTACTTACAAACTGTGGGGTTTGGTAGGTCGCTGAAGATTTCAAAGCATATTCAAATGAAATCTCCAGAATAAATGTACAAAATGTAACTGCAAGGAAGCTCCAACTAGTTTAGATAAAGGTTTGTGAGCCATGACAAATATTAAAACCAAAGCAGAAAATAATCAGTTATTACTAACTGGCAAGCCAGTAATAAAGCACCAGAAGTTTATGCATTCATTTTGTAAGTACACCACAGTCCTTTGCCTCCAAATGGTCTATTATAATGTACATCTTATAAGTTGCCTATAGCAAAATGACAGCCAAGATTAGAGAATAGAAAGCTTTTTGGTTGTATCTGGAAGATGTCAGATGACATGTTTAAAGATGCATTAAGTCAGGCTATGGATCGAATTATATTTTCAGACAAAATAAAATTCAAATTATTTTCATCCTACTGTGACATCACAACCTATACATGATGAAATACTAAGAGATAAATGGAGAATATAAAAAGTAATTACATATCTCAGTGCTCACTGTTTACTGTTTAATTGCTTTGAGGAACCTTAATATATTGTATGCACAGTAATACTGCCAAGATGGAAAAGACAGGTAAAATTACTGCTGTGCAATTCAAGTATCTTTATCAGGGTATATAGTATCTTAGATACACTCTCCTTCTACCCTCACCAAGCAGCCCTCAATCCTGCAAAGGTTCTTCTCTTCCATGCACTAGATCCATGAAGCTTACTGTTAGTTTTACTGTTCTAAAATCATCTACTTTACACTAATGAGGACTTCATTCTCTAAGCAACATAAAAAAGCAGTTGCCATGTGACAAGAAAGAGATCAACAACTTGTAACATCTTCACACTCATACAAACTGGAGATGCTGTCACAGTTGATCTCCTTCAGAGAGATGAGACTGCACTATTCTATTTTAACATATCAGTTCCTAAATGTGTCCCCTCGTCTTCTCCATTTGCCTATTTAGTGCACACTAAATATTGCTCATGGGTCAACTCCATGACTTAAGACTGTTTTACAGTTCCTTTATTTTCAATCACCTAAACCATATCAATGAAATGTTAAGGAGGAAAACATTTATACTTCATCCATATTAATGTATGTCCCTGACTGCATGTGGAAAGACAATCAGAAGAGATTAAGATTAATAAGCACTGAGAAACTGAAGTCAATTGGGAACAGAAAAGCTTAATACACACTTTCTATCAGCTCTAAATTAGAAAATGTCAGCACAAATGAGGCAGACTAGCAGGGGCACAGCTGATATTGAATTTGTATCAACACAGAGGAGGAGCTGACCAGAGGGGAAAAAAACAGAGTATAGCCATGAGGAAAAGAGAACCTTCACAGAAATGTGAAGCACACAGATGCATGCTTTTATGTTTTATTAAAAGGACCTAATGCATTTACTGACTTAACCATGTTCAAAGTGCAATAAATTCCATAAATTAAAATAAAAATACATCCTTTCTTTTTTTTTTTCCAAGCCATGACACTCCCAGCCCAGCATAGAGGGCCAGGACAACTGAAAATGCATAGGACAACTGAAAGCCATGTGAAATGCACATCTGAAACAACCCTCAAATGAAAAACATTTTTGGAGAAAACAGACTTTGTGAAATGTGGAAGACAGTGAACAGCACTGAATGCCACAATAAACCTGTGAAACTGTAATGATTTATTCAAAACAAAAACACCCTAAAGAATATGTAAATAATCCACACATACGTTCTTTGATGTCTAAAAATGAGAAAACCACGCAGAACTGAAAGGTCAGTCTCTGCTTTGGCAATACCTGTGGCCACTAAAAAAACCTTTTTCTCTCTCTCCTTCAACAAGAACAACCAAAAACATATTTGAATTGGTTGTCCTAAGATGACATTGACAGAATGACAACCTACTGTTACTAATGATATACAGTCCACATGTGATTACTAAACAGCAAACAATGGCTGAAACAATCTATATTTTTCATACCCTTAAAGGACAGAAAGCAAGCCTCCAGGTGGAGACATGACAAATGTCATGCATGCCTGTTATAAATTCAGTTATCCAGTAAATAATGCTCAGGGGACTCAGTAAATCAGGGCTGCGGAGCAGCAGAAGTTTCTGCTGAGTAATTCCCACTTCTATAGAACTGTTTGCAGGTTATCAGCTTTCACTAAAAAAATATGATCCTAGTCTTGACAGGATGCACACGTCTTTAAAAAGCATGAACTGCATCTACACTGAGGTAGCTGATAACCTAAAGAAGTTGCCTGGACTTTGGAAGAAATCTGTTTCATCTCTTTCAATTCAACTCCAGATTCCTGGTCTCTGTAACTCCAGAACTGAATTTCTGGCACTCCAAAAAAAGTCAAGAATTGACTCTTTGTTGCAAATCAAACAGCCATGCTTTCTTTACTTTACCTTTCCTGCTGCCTTTGGGTCTGAAAATTTCATGATATTAAACAAAATCACTGGACTGATCTGCAGTTTTGAATGGGACAAAGCAGAAGATGACTGAAGAACAAAATGTGGAATTCAGCTCACAGAAGGGAGATGGAGGTCTAGCCTGACAAGGTAATTCACCTGAAGAACAGTTCTTTAGTGTAAACCTGGAAAGATTAGCTAACAGAATTCAGCTGCAAAATACATCTGTCCAGATACTCATATGAAGGAGATTCTGCACAATGTTGCCAAGGCAACACAATGGAAACTGAAGTCTGGGGACCATGTCATGCTACTTGGAGATCACATTAATAAACTCTTCCCCATACATGACTGTTCCAGAAGTAGTCCATTGAAACATATTCCTCTGAGTACAATTACCCATGATTTATACTTTTTACACTGAATTCAATGATATGGTTGTATTGTTTATATAGTCCTCATAAAAGATCTGTATAACCATTATTGAACCACTAGGTTTAACTACTTAATAACAGTATGTCCTAATAAAAATATTACCAATATAGCATTTGCACATTTTTTGAGGTAAGAGAGATAAAGAACAATTTTAAAAGTGATAGAGTACATTATTAATTATTAATTAATAATTAATTAATTATTACTACAGAACTTGGAGAATTCCTACCAGAAAATTTTATCACACTGTCTCAGAATATCCAATACAATGTACACATATTATAACCTTCTTTTCCAGCAGCCATAATGTATCAAGCACTATTTGAGTTTTGTCCTAATGCCTGCTGCAGACACCTATTCCTTACTGGATAAGGCAGCCTATTTCCATGAAAACAGAAAATGTACACAATCATTTCATAGTTTTGCCTGCTAGTGAGCTGATACTCAGGAAACAGTAGATATCTCCAATTTGAACCTACTACCCTTGCACACTCTGTAACTTTGATTTCCATGGTACACAACAAAAAAAATTCTCTGGAAACATGTCTCTTGACTGAGATTTTATGCAAGTCAAATTTTATCACTGAATTTTCAGCTTCAGTTCTGTTTCATCTGAGCTTTCCTGTACATCCTCAAAGACAGTCTCAAAATGTTTTTATTTAAAAATATCGAGAGACAAGAACTCTTTATATCCTACACTTTTATGAAGAAATGGAAATCTGACTTACCATTTTTTCAAAATGTCAAAAGTGATGTGGCAGAGTTTCATTTTTTAGCTAACATGAAAGCAGCTGAAGATGTTTAACACAAACTTTCAGAGCCTTCTGCTTCCACAGCTCATCACAACCTCCTGGCTGTTTCCCTTTTTTTTTTTCCCTAGAACTCAAAGCTAGCTCCAAAAATCAAGGTAAACCAAACCCACATTTCTTTGTGTATTGAGGCCCCTCCCTCAGAATGAGGGATGTGACACAGCAGGTGCAACCCAAGCACTGTTTAGGCTACTTCAAATAGGCTCCTTTTAATTTAATTACCTGGAATACTGAAACAGAGCAACTATATCATTGCCTTAAAACACAACTACACAAAGAGAGAGAAAACAAGGTCCAAAATGTGCATTTCTGTTCCCAACCAGAAAAAAAATAATCACAAGACATATGTAAATAAGACCAGAAAAATTATCTCTCAGGAAAAAAAAAAAATCTATCTGTTTTCTGAAACTGAATTTAAGGCTTCCTGGATAGCTTCTGGCAAGATACTTGTCTTTTTCTATTTAATGTCTGTAAGACTGGAATAACTGTACTTACTTCACAGGGGTGTTAAAAGTATTAATTACTTGTGTTTGCACAACTTATTTGAAGATGAAAATTGCTATTTAAGTGCTAAGTGTCAATTTGTTTAAATAAGCAGAAACTAAACACCTGCACAAACCCAAAGAAAACTCTCCTCTCTCCAGGTACAGCTGAACACAGGATTGGAAAATAACATTCCTTCATCCACTGCCATATCTCCAAAGGAAACAGCAAGTACTTCCCAGTCCTTACTGCCTCAAATCCTCCTTGCCACTCATTGATCCTGTGACTTATATTTCACAGTTTGTAAGATGTGCTTACTAGACTTGTAACACAAACATTAACATTTAAAATGAATGTTATTGATGAAGGTCTACTGACACAAATCAGTTTCAAGCAATCAGCTTTTCCAGATATAGCTGCTTTGAAGTCCCCTAATGAAAACTTTCTTCTGTTTCAAAGTACTGTTTCAACTCACAGTGATTTCAAATACTCCATAAATCTTTCAAGAACAAATGAAAGAAATCCACGTTTCTTTCTCCATACTAATTTATTTCTAGTTATATATATGGCAAAGGAGCCAAGAGCTTTGAAGACATCTTACTAAACCTGAAGAAGGATGTGGTTAACACTTCTGTTTTATAATACCTTTGTCAGCCTTCTGTTTCCCTTAAGTCATACTCATTCCCATCTCCAAATGATGACTCAGTCACTTCTCATTCCTACAAAACACGTATTTTCCTTTCCTTTCTCAGTTATTAACAAAGGAATAGAAATTACCCCATTATACAAGAAATGCCACTTACCCAGATACTTCTCCTCCATCTTCTGCTTTAGCCTCAGCTGAAAGAGCCAACAACTAAGACATAACTGCCTAAGCAAGATCTACAGCATTCAGGCAAAATTAAGATGCCAGCATTTCTCATAGTTTTGCAATGCTCTTGTTTTGGAAGAATGCAGATAAATATCAGCTTAGGGAATAAGTACCAATTTGTCAGACTAGCAAAGGTCAAAAGCATTTTCATATGTAGAAGTAAGTCAGAAACTTTCAAGCTGAGGTATAACAAAACAGCAATTTATAACTTCAGCTGCAATTAAATGGCAAAAAAAAAGATAATTCATTTTGTTATAAAAAAGATGCATTTTAAAAACTTACTAGCTCTACATAACACAGCTAATAGTCTCAACTTCCTCCTGACAGAAGTGATTAGGGTTTTTTATTCTGTGTTTTTAGTATGCCACTTTTTTATTTTGGAGGTAGTTCAGAAAATTGTTATTTCTGAATCTGTGGGTCCTCTATTTTGTCATCAGTCACTAACCTTGCATATTTCTAATGAAGTAAACAGCCAGTTATCTATGCTGTAAAATATTTCACATTCAGTACATACACCTTTAACCTCTTGTACTGAAATCCAGTACTGTTTGGTTGAAATGGCTTTTCCAGCACAGAAATTTCCAGCACTTTCAATATTTTGACAAGTGACAGACGGATGAATGTGACAGAACTGCTTGTTTTTTCACAGTTAATGGGATACATTTTGTATTCTGCTAAAGAAGAGGTGAGTGAACAGCAGAAGGGAAGGCTGCTTTCACCACCTGGGAGTCCTGGTGGATGACATGCTGACCATGAGCCCATAGTGCCCATGTGGCCAGGAGGGCCAGTGGCACCCTAGGGTGCATAGGGAAGAATGTGACCGGCAGGTTGAGGGAGATGATGTTCCCCCTCTGCTCAGCCCTAGTGAGGCCACATCTGGAGTACTGTGTTCAATTCTCCACAGTTCAAGAAAGATGAGGAGCTGCTGGAAAGGGTCCAAGTGCCAAGTCCTACCAGGAAACCTGCTGCAGCATGGGTTCCTCTCTCCATGGGTCTACAGGTCCCTGCCAGGAGCCTGATCCAGCATGGGCCTCCCACAGGGTCAAAACTTCCTCTCAGGCATCCACTTGCTATGGCATCGGTCTCCTTCATGGACTACACATGGATCTCTGCATCCCCATGGACCTCCATGGGCTGCAGGGGGCAGCTGCTTCACCATGGTCTTCACCACAGGCTGCAGAGGAATCTCAGCTCTGGCACGTGGAGCACCTCCTGCCTCTCCTTCTCCGCTGAACTTGGTGTCTGCAGAGTTGTTTCTCTTGCAGGTTCTCACACCGCTCTTCTCTGGCCACAATTACAACTGTGCGATAACTTCTTTTTAAATTATTTTTAAATATGTTATCACGTATTACCATGTTACCACCATTTCTAACTGGCCCAGCCTTGACCAGCAGCACATCCATCTTTGGAGCTGCCAGGGATTGGCTCTGCCAGATATAAAGGAAGCTTCCAGCAGCTTCTCAGAGAAGGCACCCCTGTAGGCCTTCTTGGCCATGCAAACCCACTACACCCACCTGGACATGCCTTGGCAGGCGGGTTGGGCTAGATGATCTTTAGAGGTCCCTTCCAACCCTAATTATTCTGTGATTCCTCTCCACAGGAGACAATCCTGTGAACTGCCAGGGAGAGGGAAATTTTTTATATGCAGAGAGGCTGAGAGAGCTAAGACTATTCAGTCTGGAGAAGGCTCAGAGGATTAATGTGTGTGAATACTGGATGGGACACATCCAGTATTTACACACATTGAAGAAGTGTTAGCCAGACTTCTCAGTGGTGCCTGCTGAAAAAATGAGAGGCAATAGGCACAAACTAAAACCAGGATATTCCATCTGAGCCAAAAAAAATATGAGTTTATTGTGAGGGCAGTCAAACACTGGCACAGGCTGGCCAGAGTGGCCAGAGAATCCCTATCCATGGAGATACTCAAAACTGGACAGGATCCTGGGCAACACTGTCTCTGACCCTGCTTGAGAAGGGGGACGTAACTAAATGAGCTCAGGAGGTCCTCATCAACATAATGACTCTGTGATTCTTACTACCTTATCCCTTCAGTTCTTTGATGGGAACTGACTTAGTAAATTTTTTCCTTCAGACTGAAGGCCTCGCTTTCATTCAGCAGCTCACATTTCCACAGAAATCACCTGGGTCTTCATTCTAATCAAATTATTAAATGCTCTCAAACAATGTATTTGAAATGGCCTTAGTTCATTAAGTCACAGTACAATGTAATTTAAGAGCATGTCATGAATATACGAATCAAGAAGCACACTGTACTCTGAGCTGAGCTCTTGGTCTTCTTTGAAAAATCTCTCAGAGTCTTACCTCTACACAGTGTAAGTTCCATTACATCCATATGCTTGTTTAAGATCTCTCATTAATACTTAGACACTTGAGATACATCTGAAAGAACACTGTAACCAGAAACTTTTGCACTAAACATATGCAAAATCTATGGCAATTTTATATGTAATATATATCTATATATCTGCACAGATACAGACAGATAAAAAACGTGCAAAATCACATACAGTAATATTGCTTATTGGCAGTTCAGCAATTCGTCAAAGACATTATTTGATCTTTTAACCTTTTTCAGTTAATTGCTCATTCTGCATCATTCAGGCTGGTTCTTGCCTACAGACATCAGGATCATAGAGAACTGAACAAAATAGAGGTCTCTTGCCTTATATTAGTCAATCAGCATATTAAATCCAGGTTAGATAAAAAATAACACTACTACCTTCCAGTATTTTTTCAGTATTTATCTACGATTGTGTTTTGGGGCTTTTAGTAAAAATAATGCCTTTTAAGCCTCCTCAACTGATTTAGTTACATAATGTATAGATGAACTAAACAGTTTCCCATTTTTGTTCTAATCTTATGTAGCTTCTATTTGATCTATCATGGGAGAACCTCAGAAAGTTTTTCTTCATACAGAAAGAGACCACATCATCTCAATCTCAAATCAATGATCCACAGAAAACACAATAGGTATTTCTTGGAAGGGAGCAAAGAAGAGAAGGAAGGAGGGAGCTTTTGTAATACATTTCCATTGTCTAAACAGCAATAACGTGTATAACAGGCAAAATCCAAATTTAATCTTCTAATAGCAAAATTTAGAGATACATGAATCCACAGTTTTAAGGAGATACATTTGATCAAGTCTTAATCTAGGATTCAACTAGGATTTTTGCAAAGTTACCCACAGATTGGTGCTCTGATTCCTTCATTGCAGTGAAATAAATGGGAAACACTCTAAAATAATGACTAGAAGTTGGATGACATCCATACAGAACAGTATTAAAGACCAAGCAGTCTACTCTATGGAGCAGATTGCTTGTTTTTAATTACACAAACTATATATGCAAAAAGCTTAGGTTTAAGCCTTAAACATTCTGTCACTCAACAGTCACAGGTGCAAACATCAAACACACCTGGAAAAACACTCATGCAAACTTTTTTTTCAAACACAGATACGAGAAAATACCTTTTTTTCCCGGATAGGTTTTACAAATGTCTTGTTCTAAAAATACCCTGAAGTCACTTTTCAGACCACTTCAAAAAAACATTCTTCCTGCTTACATTTTCTTAAAAATTTATTTAAATGTTCATGGAGAGAGAAAACAGTTTTACGTTCAGACTCAAGAAACAAGTCTGAAAATATCTCCTCACTGTATTTTACAAAGGGTATTTTAAACCACTCACCAGTTTGCCACCAGTGATCCAAGACAGGTACCTTGAAGATTCTTTTTGACCATTCTAGCGTGTCCACATCACAGTGCTCACCAGCTACAAACATTGTTCGGAACCTTTAAATAAAAATAAATAAAGTCTGTATCTTGATCTGTATGTGGAAAGGAAAACAAGATAATAAAGACAATAAATGCCTCTGGCCACTGTCCCAGATCAAGGGAAAAGATGAAGGAAGACTCTTACTTTTTGTATTCTCTTTCCTACTAAGCAACAATTACAATATTTGCAGTATTAATTTAAGCTACTTAATACTTCATCATCTAAAAGAAATTTTATTTGCTGAATGCAAAGGCCTTGGGAGACCAGAGGCAAGCAACTGTCAGTCGAAGTAAAAAATAATTAAATGCTCTGTACACAGTAACTAGGTAGATATCCTCGTTAGCATTGCAGTACAATCTCCCACAGCCAGATGCATGGCATTGACATTTTGTTTCACTTCAAGTCTTTCCTCACTCCATTTTGAATGAAGACAACTGCTGAACACAGAACTTTATTCTTGTCCTTCAAAAGTGGACACAAACTGCACTGATTTTGTAAAACCTGTAGACTTGTGTCCACAAAAGGAAAGAATCCTTAGATATGGTAAGCATGACACAAATTTCACTTCAGAGGGATGTCATTTAGAAAGAAGACCACGAGTTTCATCTTTCCATGGAAATGAAATCCACAAAGCAAATTAGGAAATGATGAGAAAAATCAGATCAAGTAACCCAAGGGAGTCAGAAATGAGAAAGTGAAATGCACAAATCAGCCTGTCTGACCACAGAACTTGGAATACCTCAAAGAGGAAACCTGCAGATCAGCCTTTCATATAGAGACCACAGACATGCTGTAACAAGGCCGCCCAAGCCAAAGAGCATACTTCGAATATTGACACTCCATCCCTCTCCAGAGGACAGGCACATGCTGACAGCATAAAAGGCAGCTTCTCACAGGGTAAGGACTGGTGACCTGCTTGTGTAGATGCAAGGCAGGAGAATGTAGAGAGTAAAGCAACATCTGGAGAGAACATTAGTAAAACATGGGATGAAATATCATCTGCGTAACAAGCCACGTGCCCTAAAATAGAAGGGTTTTTGATAGTGATGCTTGGCCTAGACATTAAAAATTGTATCAGTTATTGTCTTCTAGATCCATTTACAGATCCATAGTTAGAGGGAAAAAAAACTTCCATAAGGAAAAGATTGGGAATTAATCACCAACGTAGGCAACCCTGCACCAGCTAGATATAACAACCTGAGAATGCTCTTCTCTGTGAACTAAGTAGCAGTAACAATCACAGAAGTAGCCATAACAATACTTTGATATAGGAAAGTCAATTTACTGCACATCTAGTTGCAAACTTAGGATAAGTTAGAAAATCTTGAAAAATATTACCACGCTGGACTTGAACATGTAGATGAAATAATTCAACTTCCTTAATTTCAGAACAGTGTTTCAGCCAAGCCTCCTTTCTGACACTCCAAGAGGGCTTGGAGCGGTTTTCTTCTCGGAATTGAAGGCAAGGGGTCAAACGTATAAGCAATTTTCACATCAAATAAGCTTAGTTTTCTGTACTCATAAATATTCAACATTATTTTGGTAAACTGCTTTCTGAACACACTGGAAGATACTGATTGTAATGAGTGTGACCCCAATCAATATCTTGCACTTGAATGCTTTTTAATTGTAAAGCACAAGCCATTGCTGACAATTACAGTTAACAGCTAACTAGAAGCTGCAGCACAGATTGAAGTTTATGATAGAAGAAAACAAAACATTATGTAAGTATTAACCACAAATACGTATTTTATGAGACTTTTTAAAGACTCATGTTCACATGCAGGGCACTCCTGGTAAGCATGGCTCAATTTACATTATATGCAAAATTCTGTCCTTAGGCATGCAAGATCAACATTGCAGCTATGATTTGAAAATTAATCATGAATTCATTAACTTTACTGAAAAATTCTGTTAAGTGCCCTTGTTTTAAAATAGGGCTATTGAAACACCAAGAACATCTAAGACTTAGGGAAAAGTTAAGATACCTTGTTACCCCTGAGCCAAAAGTAAAATTCCTGTCTTTTGAATTGCCAGCTGTAATAATCAGATTTAATAATCTGCAGGCTCAAGATCAACTTTATGTTGTGAGAAGAAGAAAAATTAGCTCTTTGGCAAACTTACAGCACAAAACCACCATGAAGAGTATCAGAGCAAAGTGCCACAAGTCTAAGCATATGAACTATGGAATTATTTTTTCCTCTTGAACAGTATAGCAAAACAAGGGACGGCAATGGCTATGAAATTTCCCACTGAACAATTTTTTAACAGCCCACTTAAAACTTCAAAGCCTGTCAGTGCACCTGTTATTGCAATCATCTATCCCTGCAATGTAGTTAATTGGGAAGAAAAGTCTTAAAGCCTCTCTGTTAAATAAATGCCCTCAGCTGTTCTGAAAACCTACATTCCTAACATGAAATTCAGCACAATCAAGCTTTTAGGCCCTATACAGGAATCCAGCAGAATGGACTTCAAGTATCACCTAACATACAGGGGACAGATCAATGTTCCTAATGTTCCTGAAGCAATATAAATTTTTCAATGCAGCACGTATATTTTGGTGTCACTCCAAGCACAAAAGCAACCACATCTCCAAACTATTTTCCAAAAGGTTAAATTTTCATATGGCTAATAATCTGAGCTTCACTTTTCCAAATTAAAAGATTATGGAAGATTTTTTGTTAAAATTTTGGAATGCACCCACCAATTTGGAGATTTTTTACTGGCAAAGAAAAACTCTCTCTGCATCATATTAAATAAGGTTTTTTCCCTAAAAATACAGCAATGAAGGTCCATTTGCACCTCTTAACATTAACTGGAAATAAAGAACTCTTACTAATTTTTAATGCACCTGGAGACTACATGTATACATACATTTTTATTATTGATTTATGTATTTAAACATGTAAAATTAAAAAAAAAACCTCGCATCTTCCAGTTTTTCTCCATTGATGTGTTTGTTCATTTCCCTCCCTGAACAGATCTTACCCTGGATATGAGAATCCAAGCACTGGAGGTTTTGGTGACAGAGTCACAAGAGACACAGAACACAACTGCAGCTCAGCTCCACAAAGGCTCTTCATGAGCACAGCTCAGGATTCCACCAGGAAGGGCCATACATGATCAAAAGCAGCACAGAGTAGGAGGCAGCAGGTAGAACTGCATTAGGTACTTCAAATGTAGTAAGTTCTGGGTCTTAATCACATACCCTCTTAGCAGCATGTGTGAAACGTCAATTCTATGAGAAAATACTTCCTTGTAACAGTTTTGAATTTGCTACTTTAATTCCACACCCTCTTGTTCCTGTGTTATGAGACAGATCATGGAAGTTTCTTATCTACTTTAAATGCATTATTTCTGCACAGTTCTAATGCAGTCTCATATTTCTTTCTAAAGCAAGTGCATTATTATCTGGTATCAGATGAACAACCTAGAATCTCTAAATGCTCTTGATATAAAACTGCAGAACATTCTCAACTGACCAAAAGTCGAGCAAGCAAAGTAGACTGTGGGACACAAATGGCAAATTATTACTTGCATGTTAATCTAAACTGCTGAGTTGTTGCCCCATTTCATGCAAAACCATAATTTGTCAGTTGTTTGGAAATAAGAACAATCCAGCTCAGAAAAATCATGTCAATTATAGGATGAAGTGTGATTCCAGATATGTGAAGAATTAATGGCTTGGTATTATGGAGCTACCTTCTGAAGAGGAGAATGGATTCAAAGAGGTGAACAGAATATGCTTAGGTAGACAAAGCTCATGGAACTTGGATGTTACTTGTTTCTCGAACACAACAGGCACCAGTGGTCAGAAGCACTGGATGTTATCAAAAGCTATGTCTTTAGATCTCTATAAATATGTGGTTGAACAGGGATTCTGACCTACAGTATTAAAAACTAAATATCTGTTTTACTGCTAAGCATGAGCTGTGTTTAAGACATAAGTGACATTTTGTGTCAAAAGCAAACAAATTTCAAGATTTGACTCCAATAGCCACAAGGAAATTAAAGCATACACACGAGAGCCTTTGGAAACCTCGTGTGTAATTTCATGCAGAGGCCAGTAATGCCACAAACATCAGTTCTTTACAGAAATTTATTTAACTTATGTCATTTCAAAAGAACACAAGCTTGTTTAGAATTCAATTTACTCATGTAAATCAAATACTCCCTTTATGTATGGAAGCTGGAATTGCCCACCACCTCTTCTCTTTATCAGTGACTGTCTTTTTTAACATGATTTTTTTAAAGTGACATTGACCTTTACCATTTATTTAACAGGAATTTTATTTTCAGAAATAAAATGTACCATGGTGGAAACCTCTTTCAGGACTGCATTCCTGGATGAAGAGTCTCTAAAGTAAGGATCCATTTTAGTGCATGTAGCAGAAAGACATTTCAATGATTCTTCACCATATAACAGAGAAAAAAGCATGATAGATCAAGCAAATGAGCTAAAAGTAAGACTGTTTTCAAACCGAATCAGGCAGAATTCACTTGACCTTGAATAGAAAAGTCCATCCAAGTAACACCCAAACCCAAGTATTTTCCTAGAATGGAAATTTTAATCACCTGCTAGACCTTCTTAACAACTGTACCTACTAGATATTAAATGCTGCATTAGTAAAGAGACATCACATCCCAGTGAACGACATGGTCCAAAGCTGAGTGAATTACGAGACAAATAAAGCTGCAGACAAGTGGAGAAGCTCATTTGATATGACTGAATAGGAATGATGAAATACCTCTTTACATCTGTGGCAACTGATACTGCAAGGAGACTCTTATCTGAAATTCTCATTTGGTGAGAGAATGTGACAACCTACAAAGAAGGTTAGCAGATTTCCCATTAAATGAATACTCTAAAGACAAAGTAACTGCCTAAGAAATGCCAAGGAACAGTAATTAAATTTTCTAGCATCTGAATCACTTTCTTGTCAATAAACATCATAGCACAATAGTGCATTAGTGTCTCAAATGAGCTTGTTCCTTTTTTCAAGGAGGAGTAAGGATTGATGATAGCAGTCAAAACAGATGGAAGAAAGTAATGATAAACTTGTGATGAATACCTCAGGAATAAATCCAGCTTACTAATAATAAACTTCCCTGAGCAATTCAGAATGTGGAGGACTAATGAAGCTACACTGCTTTGCATCTCTGCCTTCCTTTTGAACAAGGGTGATAATAGATGTTCTTGTGACTGAATACTGCCTATACAGTCTGACACAGTCCTTGTTTAATGCTGAGCAAATTATTCAACTTCAAGATTAGATGTGATCCAAACCCACGTATTTTTCACTTTTAGAATGTTTACCAAAAGATACAGAAACTTGGTCTGTAGAAATATTAAACACTCACAGATCCAAGTTACCGTGAGAAGCATTTTATTAATCTAATGCTAATAACACATTTTAACCATATAATGCTGTGAACTCTGAAACAGTGGTAGTTCAATGGCTCAGACAAGATATTCAAAACTATCAGAAGACTTTGACCTTAATCTCTCTGTGCCTCAGCTTCCCATCTGCAAAATACAGCTAATACCACTTTCTCATCTCACAGGGGATTTGTGAGGATGAACTCAGTCAAGACTTTGAAGCATGCTGATAGTATAGTGATAAACATCTTAAAACCAGTACAAGATAGCAAAAGCTCTTTGGACATTTAATCATAAACAATAACAAGGTTTTGAGGGAGCAACCAAAACACTAGCTGCTGAGTAAACAAACGCTAAAGATTCTGTGCACTCAACAAAATGAGAGGTCATGAGGGAAAACAGTACGGGATGACATAATCCAAGACTGCATTACAGAATATAAGCACAGGAGAGTAAAGTAAAAGATGGGAGAGGAATCTAACTCAGTAAAAGCTCTTAACATTAGTCATAGACTTTTTAACAGCTTTCATCCCCTCAAAACTATCAATAGAAATTTACAAACAAATATGTGTACACCTAAATTTTCAATAATCGATTAAAATGGCACTCTACAGAGGTGGGAAAAACCCCAGATATTCCGTTATTCTTAGTTCCTGCAGCCTGTTTCTGGGAAAAACTGCTTCCAGTGTATCCTTACTTCACCTTTTTAGAGAGTACTGCTTTCCCAAGGCTGCCTCAGGGTCCTGCTGACGGATTGCTCTAATTGCAGTTGGTGAAGTAAAGAAGGCAGCTACTTCATGCTCTGCTAGCACACGGAAATAGGCACCAGCATCTGGCGTTCCCACAGGCTTCCCCTATGGAGAGAATAATTTAAAATGTCACAGGACAAAAATACCTCATAATTCCTTGACAGTTCAAGGCTTGAACATGTAACAGTAGTGGTAGCACAGCAACAGAAGTAATTTCAAGTAAGACTTCAAAGGAGGCTTTGTTAAAAATAATAATACCGTAAGTGTATTCACTTGTAGAAATAAATTCACAAGCTTTGAGAACCATTTCTTACATGAACACAGCACGTAGTAGTTGCTACTTAGAAAATTAGGACAAATGGACATGCAAATGAAAAGACAGGCACAAAGATACGTTATTGCACTGGCAGCAGAGGGAGTCTGTCTGTATCTGCCTTGAGAAGCAGTCCAGAAAACACCCACACTCCCTCTGAACAAGGAGTCTCTGGACACAGTGGTACTGCAGCCCATGCACAGGCAGCTTTTTCTTACCTAGAAATTTTTCTCAATTCTGGAAAAATTCCCACTTAGCTGCTTACAACTGGCTTTTTGGAACATTCATGCTACCCCACGTGAAGCCTGGAGACATCCTGAAGGGCCCCTATTCTGTTTTAGTGTGCTACCAGACTGCGGTCTGGTTTGGGGCTGGGTTTTTCTTGAGCTAAGGGGCATAGTCAAGAGAATTGTAAACAGAAGCAATCATTTATGACAAATTGTTCAATGGTAAGTAATCCTAATAAAAAATAATCAAGAATACTTTTCTGTGGTGTTGAAAATACAAAAAGCAGCCAGCACAGAATCATCTAGTCACAATCTTACTGTATGTGTAATTACTACAGTGCATGAACTGCTCCATACATATTCTGAAATTAAAAGGTGATGTTAATGCACTATACCTGCAGATCTGTAGGCACCTGGTTAAGAGCTGAAGCCCACAGCACTAATGCTAAAACAAATACCCTCAGACTCTGAAAAATGCCAGATTGCCACAAGTGTCTCATTAATTGATTATGTAAATGAACTAGTATAAATCATCTTGGACACCAAAACACCTAGCTGTGGAGCAAGCTGAAATTGGTTAGTCTGCCAGTAATAAAGTAGGCTGTTACTTTTAACCAAATGTAAATATCCAGAGCCCATAAAAGGGCTCTATCTAGCCCTGAGCACACTCACTCCCTCCCAGGTCCCACTTCACACCTGATCTCTGCCTGA
The DNA here is from genome assembly GCA_013399875.1 of Gymnorhina tibicen. NCBI lineage: Eukaryota > Metazoa > Chordata > Aves > Passeriformes > Artamidae > Gymnorhina > Gymnorhina tibicen. Next base: position 1,069,123 of record VXAZ01007244.1, read on the forward strand.
GCTATGTCACAGACATGCCTGTGCCTCAAACTTCCAGTAAGCCTGAGCCTGAGAGTATCTTCCACACGAATTGTTAAACCTTCAGGAGTGCATGAGGAAGCAAGCAGGACTCTGACAGGCGGATATTTATGTCACAGGTAAGCTATAGAAGTTTTGGGTTGGAGTTACCAGTCTCAGATATAGGAGAAAACCAAATAAAACACAAACAGTAGAAAGAAGAGAAAATTCACCTGACAGTTGATAGGAAACATAACCCAGAGAATAAAACATTCATTTAGGAAAAAAAAATCTGGCACAGCTGTAAAATATTCTTACTGATTCTGCAGAAAAACTTCCCGAGTGTCTTGGAAATTGTTCAGAGTTTAGCAAGTTCATAAACAAAAATGGACATAATGTGTGAGACTGAAATGGTTAACAGCTCAAACATTTTTAAGATCACTGAAGGACTTTGCCCACTGTAGCAAAGTGTGCAAAGAAGCAACTGCTCATCTGCATCCACCAAAGTCCACCCCTCCGAATATGCCTCCTGATGGGAATTTGGACTGCGAGTTAAGCCACCTGACAGGGAACTTGAGATAAGATAAAGGTGGCGCTACTGTTCAATTATCACAGGTCTAAGGAGGAGTAAACAGGGCTGGGAAAGAAGAATGTATCCAAGAGGGAGGAGGTGAGTTTTTGGGGGTGTGATGGTGAAACCTCTGGTCCACATAAGACAGAGGGAGTGAACATCCATCACCATGGGACAATCACATGAGAGAGAGCTATCATGTCTTAGAAGGGGTCATAAACCATCAAAGACCCCCAAAGGTCCCCAGACTCATTCCTCAGGCCTTCTACCAGAGGACTGCATGTGATTCAAAGTTTTGCAACAGATCTGGATTTGCTGCATAAGAGTGTAAAACTTCCTCACAGGGCAGGTGCTTGGGCATTCCCATGTGCACCTTAATGTATATTAATACCCATTAAATTCTATGTTTTGTGGGACCCCCACCCCAGAGAAGAGCAGAAGAAGAGGACCAACAGGACGCCACTGGATCCACAGGGGTGGTGACTAACTTTCCACTTAATCTGTCTCTCTTTCTTTGCCCCCTCCTCTTCTCTTTTTTCTATCTCTCTCTCTACCTCTCATTTACTGATAAATAAAATCCATACTATTGACTTTGGCATATGGTCTTGTTTGTACCTTCTCTCTCTAATAGTCAGATTGTAACACATAATCAAACCATATCTGAGACAGTGCAAATTAACTTCAGAGCCCAAAACCTACAAATAGAATTGCCAGAGAGAGTAGCCATTTATTATAAAAAAATTTTAAGTACTACAACATTTCATGAGAGGCTTATTACCATTTGCAATTTTTATTTTTAAAAGTTAGCAATATAAACAGTAAACCCCAGGGTAACTGAATTCAGAATATGCTGACAGACTGCTGAGTCAACTGGGGACTATGAGCAAATGAGATGCTTCCACTGGATTTCTGCAGGGATCAGTTCGAGACCTGTTGCTCTTCAGTACTTGCATCAATACTGGAGATGAAAATTGATTTTTAAAAGTTACTGGCAATAATATCGATGGTTGACATGAAATGAGAGCACAGTAAATGGGAACAGGGAATTTAGAAAGAGAGTGATCTGTCTCACCTCATTTAAAAGAGAAAAGTAAGAACAGACACTTCTTGTATCAGCTATGAAGATTCCCACAGAAAAGACTTTCTTTTAATAACCTACCAAGAGATTCTGAGACAGACAAACAGACAGGAACATCTTTCTGGAAGCACTTAGATTTAGTGTGCAGTCTCTGATATGTTGAACAGCTGAGCAGACATCCTGAGGCAAAATGTGCTGATGATTTATGCTTTCATACATGATTATCAAAAAGTTTCACAGACAGCAAGAATTATCAAGGGGATAGGAAAGTTCTTGCATGGAGAAAGTGAGAAGCCACCAGGATAGATTACTTGAGGAAAGAGACACAGAGGCAGAGCTATAATAAAGTGTCCAACACTTCAGGAGTAACAGTGCATCAATCCCCTTTCTGTCTAACCCCTAATAACAAGGGGTTCTTCAATTAACGCTAAATCCAAAATTATGAGGAAATTCTCTCTGTATAGGAAATGTTGTGCATGGAACTCATTGCCACTAAAAGCTGCTGATGCCAAAGCACACCCAAAATCCTGACGTATCAGGATTCAAAAGAATATGCTCACAGAGTCATTCATCCTTCTGATAGTGACCCTGCTGCCAAAGCTCTACTGAAGACTTAAGATGACATGTTCTACTGAATTCATCCACAATCAGCATGGGTGATGGCAGAATGATTACAAAACTGCCAGACTTCAGAGGCAGTGTTTGCTTTGTAAGGTGATGATACTGGCTTACAAAAACAGCGAGAAAGGCTGGATGTCTTCAAGAACTGTGCCAAAGGAGAGTAATTTCAAACCTGTTGCTTTTATGTATCCTGCAAATTTGCTGCAACTACAGGACTCCAGAGAGCCTTGTGAGAGACTCCAGGCTCTCACAGATGTCTTGCTAGAGCTGTGTGTGGGACAGTAGCTTCTTCTATGACCTAGACCACTCAAATGAAGTCCACAATGCCTGGTTCTTGACAAGTGTGGGTATCGTCTTCCTTTCCCTAGCTCCAGTTCAAAGTCACAAACACTGGAACTGCAATGCTGCCTTTTTCCTGACATCACAGGACCACAAGTAGTAACTGGACTTTCTCTTTATACTGCCCTGTTGCATACAGCTTGGAACCCTATTAGCAAGAGCAACCCAGAGTGGGCTGTGAGACTTCAGGTAGCTTATTTGTTCATGAAGTTTGTCATGTCTTGGAGAAAAACACCACAGGACAGATTATTGAAAACAAACAAGCCAAAACAAAACATACACTTGCTTTTGTATTCAAAAGAATTCATCACTGTTTTTTCATTTTTGACAACAGTGTAACAGCAAGAGGGAAGTGAAAGCATGGTTTCCATAGTAATTGTTAAAATGACAAGTTGTCACTTAAGTAATTTCAAAACAAAAAAAACCACTTGAAGTAGTGAGGGTATGAAGTCAGAACAGTTTACTTGCAATAGAGGTTGTCCACAGGCAAAAGGAATGTGTTCTTCCCCCATGGCTAAACAGCACACTGATACTCCCTAACCCAAAATACATAATTAGGCAACCATTTAGGAGATTTTTGATTATGCAATGTTAATACAGTCTTCTGAGCAGAGGAAAAATTATGTGCTATTCTCTTTGTAAATATTACTTTTATTCCTGTGTGTACAGACACCTTCCTTTTCTTCCCGTTTTTAATCCTCAAAAAGATGATGCTTATCTCATGAACACTGTCTGAAGCCTTGATTAGTGGCATCTTGGAGAAGAAAAATGGGAAATGTACTATTTCTGTTTAATAACGTTCTCACCAAGAGCAAAAAATCACAAAGCAGACATGTAGGTCAACCTAATATTAACTCTGATTTCCTTTAATATTCACTGTTAAAAAAATAGAATATTTACTCCTTTTATTTTCCAAAACCAACAGTTTGAACTCAGAGGTACCTTTACAATGACAATAATCACGTTGATCCCCATGCATTCACATAAAGATAAAATGTCACTGTAAGACGACTACGAAACAGAAAATGCTGAAGGACTCCTTACTTCACTTTCTATTCCTTCTTGGCTTACTCTACACTTGCTAGAATGAAAACCTCCTCATTGCAGTGATTATCTTCTGACAATTCATGCAACAATTTTAACGTGGCCTAGCGCATCATCAGTGTTCAAAAGCAGTCACTATAAAACTTTCAAAGTCTTTTTATTATGTGCAAGCACTTGCCAAGTTTCTTACACTACTTTCCTCTTCTGCTTAACTATTGTGGTAGTGCTGAGTTAATCCCCTTAGAATGAAGAATCTAATTAACGTCTATTAAGGTGCTTAAACATTAATTAGACTATAGTAATTTAATACTCAAGCTAATAGAATATTTGAATCTGTAAATGTGCATTTCTGCTACTGGGTAAAGTTTTTGCTCTTTCTTATTCAGAAGATCCAGGAAGTCAACCATGGTTCCCAGCCTTAAAATTCTAGGAATTTAGTGGGATATCACTGGAGTTTTTCCAGACAAACTAGAAAATGGAATTCTTTTGTAATATAATTAAACTTAAAAGGATTAAAAACTATTTCTTTCTATATTTTTTATTATTTTGTTTCTACCTTTTCTAGTGAAAGTAATTTATATCTTCGTTATAGGTAGGGCATCCATGAATACACTTGTGTGAGCACTTTTTCTGCTCCTTCATTGCAGTCATCAACCCAATATGCACTGAGAAGTGCACGGAGTGGGATGGGAGGAATACCACTGGACATCAATATCTTGCAATCTGGCAAACGTTATGCAATTATTTAAAAAGAACTGATCCCCAATACTTCTCTGTCCTCAGATTTTCCCTCTTTCACACTTGTGTGCTTCACAATTCCCCTGAGAAATTCCATTCAAAAACATGGCTAATTCAATTTTACCAGACTCCAGCCTGCTATGTCCTTCCCTTTATGACTTTTCCTGAGTGTGACTTGGGGCAGAGAAAGAGGTAATACATTGCCAACAACCACTACCTTATACACTGTATTTCAAAGACATGGTATCACCCTGAATGGTATTTGTTGCTCAAGGAGCTGACTGCAGGGCAGGGACAAGATCCAATATTGTATTAGAAGTACCAGTACCACTACACCACTGGGTAGGTCCCTAATACACTGCATTTGAGACAGTGGGACTGGGCTTTTGTGCAGAAGCTGAGGAGAGCTGTTATCAAGGTATGCCACATCTACAGATTCTGCAGCGGCCAGGAACAGGACTGGTACACAGGCAGAGCTGGGATGGGGCAGGTGGTCTCTGATGGAGCTTGTTGATCCACAAAACTTTGCTCACAGCCTCTGGACAACTGTTTCCCAAGGCAGAGCAGCTCTCACAGGCAATCCAGAGACTCATGCTGCCTTTCCACAGCTCTGCAATGAGTGCCCTAATTCTGCCAGAAACCTCCTAAACGCAGTCCCTCACTCAATATACATACAGGAAAGGAGTATGCACACTTATGTGGGCATCTGGACCTGCTGAGGCAGAGAGGGGATGTTCCTGCATGCATTCTCACGGGGTCCTCTGGGGTTGCAGGCACATTTCATAGAAACACAGAATCATAGAACGGCCTGGGTTGGAAGGGGCCTTAAATTTCATCTAGTTCTAACCCTCCTGCTGTGGGAAGGGAAAACTTTCACCAGACCAGGTTGCTCAAAGCTCCATTCAACCTGGCCTTAAGCACTTCCAGGAATGGGGCATCCACACATAGATACGTATGTAGTATTGTAGCACACTTTTCCCTGGTCTTTCTCACAGATTGTGGGTCCTGGTACTAAGGGTGTTAAGGTCCTCATGATCAGTGGGCTTCGTGGAGTGCTCTCCCCTCCCCTGAAGATCAGTTCATGATGTGTGTGGTGGGGGCACACACACCATGCCACATCTGAAGAATCACCTCACCAAGAACATGGTCTTCTTCTAATTGAAATTAATGCAGCACTGCTTGTCAGCACTCTCACATGCTGCAGCAGGCTCGACTCTATTAACAGGGTGGTGTGACAGGGTGCTAAACAAGCTTTTGGGCCTTTCAGAGCACTTGCTGTCAAGGTCCAGGTTGCCTCTTGCTCAGTATTCTGGAACACCAACACAATGGTTCTTACTATTGCAAAATACAGCAGTAGGAAAGAGAAATAATTTAAAATAATTTATCTTCCTGCCTCATGATTAGAGAGAAAATCAACAATAAATTCTGAAAAAGTAACAATGTAAGGCAGCATGACTACTTTTTTGAGCAGCAAAGTCAGAATGCTGCAGGCCTCTAATTGGACTAGTCTCTCCACCCCACTAGGTTTCATCCCCTGAAGGAAAGGACTAAACCCCACATGTCATTTGAATCTTGGGTTCAGTTTCCTTGAGTGGTAGAGAGGAAAGAAGAGACAAGTCTCCTTAGAAGTTCTGGTTCCAACCATATAGCTCTCAATTGCATCCAACTCAGATCCAGTAAGTATTTTTCATCACAAGACATGCAAAACACAACACCCTCTCCTAACTCCAAAATAAAGGTAGTCTAATCAATAACACAGGTACACTCCAACATCTGCCATTTCTAGTTCTGTTGTTTCAGAGTTCCTTACACCACTGCCCATCACCCTTCACACAAATGTAGACAAGCTTGAAGGATGGTGAAGTAAGTTTTCCTTACAAATTGCTGCAATAGGTGGGAGAATATAAACACTGAAGATACACACACAATTTAAACATCTGTGGCATGAAGAATAGACAGGCATAAACAGGGTCATTTGGATCATCAGTTGGAGGAGATGCTGCCATTTCCAATGGGGGTTTTTTAGACTGGATCATACCTCATACAAAACTGTAGTATTACCATGAAGGAGAGGTCCATAGCAAATGTAGGAATGACCAACAACCCAGCCTAAATCAGAAGCTGCCCACCACACCTAAAATGAAATATAAACAAAATTATAGTTAGGAGTTATAAGAGGCATTCAAAAATGCTTACATGACATTTAAATTGAATTACCTCACCAGGTTTGAGGCCATATACAGCTGACATGGTCCAGTTTAGCATAACTGCATAGCCACCTGTTGGTCTCACAACACCCTAAATGAGAAAATTTGAGTATTAAGTACTTAAGATTAAGGTTTGAAGGATACAATTATATTGCTGTCTTCAAGGAAATGTTAAGGTTGTAGCAGCAGTAGAATTAAAGTTGTCTAACTCCAATACTTCTCACTTAAGAAAAGGATCTATTCCAATAAGAACCTACTAACACTTCCACTAAAGAAGTAATTTCGGAAAAGAAAAAAACAAACATACAATGAAACAAACATTCAGAAGATAACTAACAAAGCTAAAATTCTCTCATAAAAGCTGGATATACAAATATTTAGTCAATATATGTTGATGAAAAATAAGACATTAAGTATTACCTCGCTTAAACTGTACCATCTAAATGCTAGGCATATTTTAAATTCATTGCCTACTCTCTCTGTATCACCTCTGGAAAAGAGGAGCACCTGTGAAGTAGACAATCCCTAAAACAACTGGGGTGAATTACTCCCTGAAATGTACCTGTCTTTCTGCCCTGACTCTTTTTAAAGATGTCAGAAAATTGGCTTAAACCAATGTATATTTTTGAAAGTTTACTATCTAGCCTGAAGTGCACATATGAATGCTAAATGAACACCATCCCAGTCTTCAGCTAAAAGAGAGATTTAAAAATTAGAATGAGAGATTATCAATATCATCATGCACCTTGGTAAACCAAAAACCAGCTCTGGAATACCATTAACAGGAAAATTTTGGAAATATTTTGCAATATTAGTATGGCCAATATACATTTCATCACCTTCTAGTACACTATTCCCAAAGAAAGAATTAAGTAAACTATGTCCTGGTGACCTGAACTAAAATTCAGATGAAATCCACTGGACCAAACAAATATGTACTGCACAGACATTACAAGGCAGCTGTCTGTCTGTGCTAGGCATGGTACATTCTCTTGATGTACTTAATAGAATGAAATAGACACTTTCAGGTCTTGTCTAAGAAATGAGGGACCGCAGAGATAAATTAACTCATTAAAATGGAGATTGCTAAGGCAGAGAATGGTTTACAAACACTTCACCAATTTCAGGCAGCAGATTGCCTTTGGTCAACTCAGCTTCTAATTTAGCCCCTGCTCTGAGATCAACAAAAGTTTTTTATGAAGGTCATAACCAGGTAGTTTTACTTGCATGACCATTTAAATTAAGTTCCTTAAATTACTAAAGAAGTTATTTTATTCACTGAGAGTTACTTATCGTAGCTTACCACTAGTTGAAAATCTCTCTCTTGTAAGGGTGATTGGTTAAAGGTATCTGTATTTTTCCCTGCAGAGACAACACGGTGAAGTAAACTTCTGAGAACTATTACCTCTGAGATATTCTACTGATACTCAGTCAAGGAAAATTCCTATTTTTACAAAGGATCTTATCTTGGGCTTTTTGACAATATAACATACATACCCAAATTTAGGATATATATGTTGCTTTCAAGGGCCCACACTGAAGGTAAAAGCAGAAGACATTTTTCTCAGCAAAACTGATGTTTGTTTTCCCTTACGTCCTAAGAGATTCTGAACTTTACAGGCAACACCATTACATAATTTTTTAGTAGTAGAATTGTTCTCTCCAGGTTGTGTGATACTGTCTGCATCAGTGGTGGTAAGACTATTGCCAGAAAATTATATTCAGCTTGTCTTCCACATTGTAAAAGAGCAGTGCAAGCACCAAGCCAACACTAAGAGAGTTCACTTTTAAAATGCAATCCTTTAAAAATAGATCATTAAAACTAATTTACATTCAAAAGCAAACATTTTCAAAGAATACCCCTTGTTAATTTTCACTTAATCTAAACTTTTATTTTCAGGGTATTATGTACTCAGAATTGTGCAGTAAAACAAGCCTTCAGAACTTGCTTTATTCCATTTAATCTGTTGTCATTCACCATGTCTTATCTACAAGAAAATTAGCTAATATGTAAATAATGAACAAGATTAGTCAGCAACAAATGCTATCACATAAGTGATGTATTAACTGATCTTGTCAATAAGTGACTATACTATGCTTATCTAAGAAAGATAAAACACAGAAGATAGTACTGAATAAAAGACATTCTGCTATCCTCAAAAGTTTGTTTTGTACAAACATTTGAAGCAAACGCATCTTATCTTTATATTACTACTATTTAAATAAGCAAACATGATTTATTCCTAGACACTGCCTTTAAAATAGTGAAATGTGAATAAATGAGATCACACCATTTTAGCAATGCTTATTGTTTATTGCACTGTGCTCTGGCAAATATTTTCAACCTTTTCAATTAAATATTTTTTCAAGGGGAACTGCAAATAGTTGGTCACAGGCACTTAGATGACTGATAGTCCTTTACCTTGGGCAAACCTGTTGTTCCAGATGTATACAGAATATAAAGTGGATGGTCTGAGGGAACAGAGACACATTTTGAACACCGTGCTTTTGCAAGCTCTTCTTCCCAGTCAAGATCACGACCTTTGGTAAGAGGAACATGGCCCTGCCCGTTGAAAAGTAAGAAAATTGTCAGAAGAAAACAAGATGGAATAAGTGGAATTCAGTCAAAAACATATACTATTCAAATTTTTTGTATAGTACCACTCAATTTTCTGTACAGTAATCTCTCTACTACATTAGTTCTATTTAGTATTTAAATCTTATGAATATAATATAAAAAATATAATTTTAAAATTAAAAAACAAACTACAATAGATACAGTAAAATTTTACTTGCAAAAAAGTAAAGGCACATGCACTACACAAACATCTACCTGAAAGTTAACATAAAGGCACTACAACTGTACACCCACCAAATTAGGTCGCTGGTAAATGAGAACTTTATCAGGTTTGCTCTGTACCCTTGCCAGTGCTCCTTCCAGGAGAGATATGTATTCCACTTTCCTTTTCGGTTCTACTCCAAAACTTGCTGTTACAATAAGTTTGGGCTAAAAAAAGAAGTTAGATAGTTAATATGTACATTTGCAATATATTTTAGATATGTAACCTAATAACATTTTCCGTTAAATTCAATGTATAAAATTTATCTTTACGTAATTAGAAACAGGGGTTTAGATTAGTTTTCTACAGTAAATCAAGCTTGTGTGATCTCACTACCCATGCACCTGCTTTTTGTTTGGAAGAACATTAATAACTTCTGACACTTCACTATTTTCAAACAAATTTGAGTAGGAAATCAACAGCATTAACTTATTAGTTGCACAAATATTAATGAACACAGAGAAAAAAACCTCTGTCCATCTCAGCTCCTCCACTAAGGAAGACTGGTGCAGTGATGTCAACAGTTAGCTGTACTGTTTTGCTTTCTTCCTAATGCTTCCAATTCCATATTTCAATACTAGCTGTAGAACTTTGCCGGCTTTTTCACAGCCTGCAATATCACAGGAGGGAAAACAGGAGAAGGAGGGAAAAGAAGGCAAAAAAGAGACAGCAGGAAACTAGAAATATGTGAAGAGAATAAGCTAAAGTCATAAGGCACATGAGGGAAGAGTCTTTGAAGAGATGGTTGAAGGATTGAGGGTGCAAAACTACTAAAAATCAGATTTGTATAGTTATGGGGCTTTTTAGACTAATTTCTATTTCCAAATGTGGACTTCACATCTTTGTCATTAAATTAACCACAGGTTTTGATGTAGGACCTTACTAAGTCAAGAAATCTGCATACAAGCTATTTTGACTGAGGTCTGAAGATCAGTATTTTTACTTTTAGTTTTTCAGGGGAGGAAAGGTAGCACGAAGAAACTATGTGTTAGAACATATTTTACTTGGAAAAGAATGAGTCTTCAGTCTCCTTTGTTTTGAAGTTTTAGAAGTTTATTTATCATATGCCCCTCAGTTTGATCAAGCTAGTTTACTAATTGTAGCATTAGCATAAATCTCATTAAGTAGGCATAAACCAGAATGCCACAGTTAAAGCTGCATTAAATTCAGCAGATTAAATTTTTTTCTTGTGCAATAATTAAATGTTGCCTGTCCAAATCTGTAATTCAGGAAACATCCCTAATTGGTCTGTATTCAAAATAAAGATTTCAGATGAGCTTTAAAATTTCAGCATTCATCAATTTTCTGTTTTGGAATGCATTGATTTAATAAAAGATGATACAATACAATGCAGTTAAACTGAAAATTCATCGGGAGGCAGCCCTGAAGTTAGACTGCAATAAATACAAGATATACAGTTCTATTCAAGAGTTGACTCTTGTCATCACTAGTTTTATAGTAATTTGTAAATGATGCCACCTGTGCTCATCAACTGCTTTGCATGCAGTAATGACATCTAAAAACAACCAATACTAAATTAGCTAAGGTGATTTACTACCCAAGGAAGAAGCATCATGGATCACTCTGTGCAAATCAAAGGCCCACTACTGGTTTTAACTCCTCTTTTCTACTGTTTCACCTCTCTGCCTAAGGACATTATTTCCCCTGCACCCCTCCTCCCCTATTGCTTTCATACATCCATTTCCCACCTCTTCTGTGGCTCTATGTAGTCCTGCATGTTAAGATTAGATAGAAAGAGAACTCATTTGAGGAAAAACCAGGGAGAGTTCAAGGGTCTGCTGGAGCAGAAATGACAGAGATAGTGAGCTATTGAAAAAAACAAGATTATGAAGTAGAAATGAGATAAAGTAAGGCCCAATAGTACAAAATGTTGGTACAAGACCAACACTTTTATTCTGTTGTAAAGACTCCTCCTACAAATTCTTCTGTAGTCTCTAACACTCCTTAAGTGATGCAGCTGACACCCTGAAGGAGGGGATGCCATCCAGAGGGACACGGACAAGCTCAAGCAGTAGGCCCCTGACAACCTAATGGGGTTCAACAGGGCCAAGTGCAAGTTTCTGCACCTGTGCCAGGCCAACCTCCCCGAAAAATCAATGCACTCTGGGGAATGAAAGGATTGAGAATAGCCCTGCCAAGAAGGACTTGGGGATACTGGTGGATGAAAAGCTGGACATGAGCAATGCTTGCTGCAATAGAACAAAGAGGTAATGGTTTTAAACTAAAAGAGTTTTATACTAGATAAACCAGTTTTAAACTAGATATAAGGAAGAAATTTTTTGCAATGAGGGTGGTGAAATACTGGCACAGGTTGTCCAGAGAGGTGATACATGCTCCTCCCCTGGGCAACATTCCAAGTCAGGTTTGACAGGGCTCTGAGCAACCTGATCTAAACTGAAGATGCCCTGCTCATTGTAGGGAGGTTGGACTACATGACCTTTCAAGGTCCTTTCCAAATGGTTCTATGATTCTATAAGCCTACCTATTGTTTTGATATTACAAATTATATATTCCCAGACTCAGGTGAAAGGAAAGATGACAAAAAATCCTGTTCTCATGCTTTATATCACTTCATCACAATTCACTGCAGAATGCCTGTAACTGCCAACACCTGACACAAGCAGAAATTACCAGCTGCAGGACTTTGCAGCATTCCCAGACCTATTTAAAATTCAAGATAAATTAAGGTAAGCTGGGCAAGTGTACCTTTTCACAGTCATTAGAAAGTGCTTGTTATTTCTTTCACTCAGACTTTCCAACAGAATGTGAAGTTTGATCTTTCTTCCACAAGAGCATCTTACAATCAGCTTTCCACTGCACATCTTTAATGCTTTCTACTTAATTTTACCTACATCAGGTCCTGTACTGCAGCATCTAAACCAATTCACATAAAAGTCTAATAAAAATGTTACGTTATTGTGCAACTGCTTTATTTATTCAGTATTTTTACTATCACAGGTGCTTACAGGTAACCTCAGAAGGGTGCAATTCACGTATCATGAAAGCTTTACCATGAAAATTGGGGCATGTTTTGAAATTTAGATTGAGGATGTGCCTCTCCTCTTTACTCATATTTTTATTATACATCAGATGGACCAAAAATAATCCATAACACTTAGACCTGCCTTTTAAAGAAACCAAAAGACAATGTAAATTAGGATTTAGTCCATGGCCTGCAGCTAATAATTCTATAGCTCACCCTTCAAAAGAGCTGCTATGTGACCTTGGGTAGAAAAGTTAAAATTCCTCTCTTTTCATTTTAATGCATGAAGCAAGGATTGTGATTATTGTGCTCTCTCCCTTTTTTCCCTGAGAAAAAACCAGTGGGATTAATTAGTTAATAATTGGAAAATACTCTAAAAGTAAACATGCTAGATGATTTGTATTGTAGCAACCTCCATTTTTAAAGCCTAAAATATTTTCTTCTACATTATTTTTCCCTAATTACAGCTTGTTAAAAAAAAAAGGGGAAGTGGGAAGACAGTGAAAACTAGAGAGCTGTTGTTAGCCTTTTTTCATCATTCCAACAAACCATTTTGGCCATTTTATTAACATCTTTGTTAAAGCATCAAGGAGAGGAGGGGGAATGCATTCAACTTTCTGTTTACAGACATTTATAAAACTGAAGCTTTAGTCATCTGAAAAGCACTTCTGTACACAGAAATCTAAGTGTAAGTTCCACAGATCCTGGAGACGGGCCCTATACAAAATCCTGTTTTGGTTTATATGTCTAAGCAACATGATTCAGTGGTAAGACAGCTACCACAGAGAGTCTGAATGATTCAGGTGACTGATCAAGATGACAAAGGACTTTACCTTGTTCACTAGTAGAAAACAAGCATAGGTAATTCCATTGTTAGCTGGTTTGGAACTAATGCATACACATTAGTCAAGTACTATTTTGATTTTCAGTAGGCTTCATAATGCTTTATGAACAAGCTCAACTTGTGCCAAACACAAGCCTTTAAAGCATTCACCCCTATTAATTATGTAATCTGCACAGTCATTTTAAGGCAACTGTTTCCGTAGTTGTCCTGCTTCCTGTAGAAATTAAATTAAGTAGAATTATAGCTTGTCCTAGTTCCAGCCAGGACAGGGTTAATTTTCTGAATAGCCAGGAGGGGCATGGCCACGACCCAGAGGTCATTCTATCCCACCTCAAGCCATACACAGGTTGGGAAGGGGATGGGTCCTCTCCAGAGGGTGTGGTGGGGTAGTGCCGGTTCCGCATGGTGAGCACTCATGTGTCAATCATTCGCCTCTCTTGTACACCCTGAGTATTGCTGCTGTTACTGTTCATTTATTTCATTGCTGTTTCTAGCACATTGTTCTCACCTCAACCTGACCTTTACCTTTTCGGTCTCAAATTCTCCTCTTCATCCCACCACAGGGAGGAGGAGGGAGAAGGGGGATCAAGCAAGCAACACGTGGTTTGGAGTGTTTCAATGAGAACAATAAATTGGGGAATACCATTCCTAAATCACAACGTAGCTGAAAAAATGTACTACCTAATATGTCCAAACATCAGATAAACCAATGAAATCATTTAGGGTTGGCGGTATTTTCCCCATACACTTGATGAAAATGCTGAACCAAAAACCAAGATTAACGTGATGCTTTGTAGAAAAAGATTGACAAACATGAGAAGAAAGTATACTCTATATAGACAACAGTGTGTTAAACTCCTGCTTTTCTAGAAGGGGTCAAAATTCCTCACTCAGTGTCTGCTATACAAGTATCAGTCTCAGCACAGATGTAGTACTTTGTTCATATTGCAACAACAGGTATTACAAACAAATTGAGATCATGTGCCACACAAAGAGAAATGTTATCCTGTCTGGAAAAAACCCAAACAAAAGGTTTTTGACATTGACTGATAGGAGTAACTAATGCAATGGTGTTTGCTGCTCCAAACATTACCTTTGCATGATCGATGCGAACTGAAAGCTCTTTAGATGCAAATCCACCAAAAATCAGGCTATGGATGGCTCCTATTCTCGCACAAGCCAGCATACAGTACACTGTCTGTGGAATCATGGGCATGTAGATGACCACACGATCTCCTTTCTTCACACCATGTTTGATCATGACATCAGCTAACCTGGAGACCTGTACTGACAAAACATTCATATTTAAAGTTTCTCCAGGAGATCTGCTGTTGCCCCATAAAAAAACAACTTTCAAACAGTCAACAGATGCACAACATTAAGGAGACAAGCCAGTATGATAAAGAAAGCTGATGTAATGTAATAGAGGTTCAATAAATTTAAGCCATTTTCCTTTTTGCAAAAAAACAACTAATATATTTTTTTTTGTAAAATAAAAATGGAAGGAGTCTAACTATTGTAGTCAGTACAGCAAAAAAAAAAATCAATAGCAAAGTCTAGAAAATTTTTAAGTGACACCCTAACCACTCATTCTTTTAATCGAGTAACTGTTTATATGTTTATATTTCTCAATTTTAGCTCTTAAGAATGAATGTGAACATTCATTTCATAATACAAGTTCTGTCCTAACTAGCTAACTTTGAAACACAAATCAATATGCAGTAATATTTTCTTTACTTTAGTGTCATAAACTTCTCAGAATCTGAGATGAGACACCTTATACCCTGAACCAAAGATAAATACTGTTGTCATGGGTGTTGGAGGTAAAAGTGCCACAACCTTCCCAAAAGCATCTCCACAGGAGGCCACTTTGGTAGGGCTGCCGCGCACACAGTTGGTGAGGGCAATGCCTCTTCCCCAAGTGTCTCACGTAGGATCCGGCACTCCCAGAGCTGCCAACCCCCGACGGGGATGAACGGGGGAGGCCACAAAGGCACGCACACAAGGCCCCTCTGCCACCAGAGAAGTGGGCACACACACACACGCAAGCTGACAATAAAACAGTCCGGGAGGGGTCTTCGTATGGGGTTCCACAGGAGGGTTTTTTGCGGCCACTCACACGATGGGTTTCAGGGACAATGCAGGGTACAGGGTTTAAGCATGGGGAAGAAGAGGGGCGGAGAGAGCATCAGGGCCAATGGTCTGAGGGCACAGTACAAATGGTCTGAGGGTCGGTACAAAGGCAGGACTAGGATAAGGGAACCAATAGGAATACTGCAAGGGTGGGACTAGGGAACAAGGGCCAATGGGAAAGCAGGGAAGGGAGAACATCCTAGGGTACAGAGATATAAGGGATAAAGGGGCAGAGAGGCCAACAGATCAATCAGGGGAACAGAAGTTGGGTACATTAACATAACGTAACAATGCATCTTGGGAGAAGCCTTTCCTTGTCACTCTAGCCTGGGGAGGATTTCTGTCCTTAGGGACAGTCTCACTAATGGACCCTTTTTGTCCCTGGTCTTACGGGCTCGGCGGCCTCCACAACAACAGGCTCATCGGCCCCCACAAAATACAAATTCAGAGAAATATCTAGATTTAAAAATTCTTTTTTGCTGTCTTTTTCAGATTTTCATTTTTGGTATGCAGAAACCTGAAGACAGACTATGAATGGACACAAAGGACTGGAACTCAAGAAATGCAACAGACTGATCAGCAGCAATGCCTCTGTAATGCCATGAGAACATATTTATTACTTTGACAGTACACAATATTCTGTCACAAAAGTAATATTGACTATTTCATTAGTATGCCAGGATGGACAATTTACCACATAGTAAGTTGGGTTATAGTGAGCATGGGAGCCTGTGAGCATGGGAGCACTGTGCAGTTGTCCCAACCTGCTTATTGTGGCATGGAAATGTTGCGCCTTCTGAAAGAAATGCTTTCGTTTGTACTATTTAAAAATTTGAGTTTTCTCTTTTTAAAGAGGAACTACATTCAGTCCTAGAATCCTGATTCATATACTGAAGAGGACATCAACTGCTTTGTATGGAGTAAGGACATCTAAAAACAACCAATACTAAATTAGAAGAGAAGAAGCATCATGGATCACTGTACAAATCAAAGGCCCACTACTGGTTTTAACTGCTCTTTTCTATTGTTTTACATCTCTGCCTAATGACATTATTTCTTTCACCTCTGCTCCTATATTGCTTTTATATGTCAATTTCCCACCTCACTGTTTCTTTCTTCAGTGGAAATATATGTTCAGACTTTCAGTAACCTGAGACAGTAACATCCAGAAGTTCCAGAAGCATCTACTCTGTCTTTGCATTAAATTCACAGCTCATCCACAACCAAACAGCACATTTCTACACTTCTCCCTGAGGATTTTAGAAAATGGAAACACAGAAGCCCCAAGCAGGCACTCTTGCATCAGCAGATACTGCATAAGTTCCATTTTCTCTAAGCATTGCATAAATCCCTGCTGTTACTTTCAACCACAAGAAAGAACATGTTTGTAAAGCGAAGTCATCACGACACCAAGCTGAAAACTCACACAAACTAAGGTATCTATATGATCTGTATGGAACAGATCTCCTATCTTAAATATTACTGATTTTCAAGAGAAAATATCTTTAATGCTAGACTTAATAGTACCTATCAATATAATATAAAACTGATATACACTATCAAAACTCAGCAAAAACTAAAGCCTGGACATGTACAAAGCTAGAATTTATTGCCATACCACCAGCATTTACAATCATTTCCAGGTATAATTGGTGAAAGTAATTGTAAATAAAGATAATAACTCTACTTCCAAAGGTAAATTACTTTTCTATAATTCCTAGTGTGAAAACATTAAAATCTGCAAACACAGAACTAACATCACCATCTCTCAAAGACACAAGAAAGCTAATAGTTATCTTCCCTGCTTGTGACTCTCAAGCAGAGATTTGACAAAAAGGCCAGAGGCAATGAAAATAATATTTAATGAGTACTTTTATAGTCACTGTAAGTGTGGATAGTGGACAATAAATAGTTAAACACAATGGACAAGTATTACTATTGTTCATTATCATTATTTCATAAATAATTATTAATAATTATGAAAAAGGCAATGTTTGCTTGATAAAGGAAAAAGACATTATTTAATGATCATAATTAGTAATTTTGTAATAGAAGACTCCAAGTGCCTGTGAACAAGTTATGTAACTGGTTCCTGGGTGTAGGAGGGAGACAGTGAAGAGATCTGCATGTACTTAAGTAATTTCTATTGAAATCTATCATAGCTAAATTGTATTTAAAGCAGAGCAGGCGTACAGCATACTGCAGACAGGAACTACATGTCACTTGTGCAAACCCAGTAATCACTTGTCTACACTTTTTTCCCCACCCTAAAGGGTGTAATGCTACTGAAGACAACAATACAATACAATACATGGGTATCTACAATTTTCCTTGTGCCCTTTCCCTCATTCTTCTGACAGCCAGGGAACATTTGGCCTATATAATAAAACACTGTCTCTATCAGCAACTATTTGGAAGACAGGGAAACATTGTAAAGCAGGTTTACATTGCCCTTCAGATTGATGTGGTAGCCCTGAAACATCCAAGCAATCACTCTTTCGAAAAAAAAGGGGAGGGGTGGGGAAGTGAGTACTGACATTTCAGTAAACTGTTAAAAGTCATGAAATCTTCCACTTTGTTACAATGCGTTGTCATTTATGATTTACATTAAGACAGTGTAGTGTATTTTATCACTCAAAAACTAACATGCTATTTCTCCACTTTTCTTCAAGTTTAAGACTGCTCACTCACTTTAATATATTTGACACTTCAGTAATAAAATCACTTGAGACCAAGTGATACAATAAGAAACGCAAGTAGACTTTCAGCTTTGAAAATCAGAGCATAAATCACACTTCTATCAAACACATGGACCCAGTGAGCATGGTTTACTTTTACCCAGCAACCAACCAAATACTACAGCTGTATTGCAGCTAAGGTTTCTAAGTAATTCAGTTCTGAAGTAAATTGCGAGCAGTTAATAAAAGCAGTTTTGGTCCATGACAAGAGAATTCCTCTTAAAAGATACAAAACCAGAAATCCTATTCAAAATGCTCAAAAGAGGAATTCCAAACCTTCCTGGGTTGAACAGTGACTGGGATGCACAAGCATAGAATCCTTCAATGCAAGCTAAACTCTCCTAGACCTACAAGATCCATGAAAAAAATACAACAGCTTACGTCCCTCCCATTTTCAGCAGATCTCTTTGTTATTTTTATCAGGAGTCCAGTAGCTAGCAGATTAACTAAATTAAACTTAACTGTACAAGAGTGGACCAGAAAGCTTCAACAGACAAGCTATTAATCTCAAATATTGCCTTTCATATTTATGTGCTTTTGATTAAGAACAAACTATAGAGAATTCAGAAATAGTATTTAGATAGGACTCAGCCTCCAGCAAGATTATTATAAACTTCTGAGTGAGTACTGCTACATACCCCAGAAAACTTAAACCAGTTTTTCCATTTGGTTTGGCAATGCTCTGTAAGAAGAAATGTAGATGAAAGGATGTGTATGTCAACTAGCAAAATTTTCTCGCTTTGTACAAATCTGCCATGTCCTAAGACAATTAATATACTCACAGAGACATAAACTTAGGGGACTTAATATAATATCAAGCTTAAAAAGCAGAAAAAAGCTACTTTTCAAGTTCTTTTCAGAGGAAATTTCTACCAAGCAAATTCATTTAAGATAATTTACATGAAAATGTTGTATTACTGCATTAAAATAAAACAAGTATTATATATAATGTATATATATATTTATTTCACATATACACATATATTTGCATATGTATTGTGGATGTATCATAAGTACTCAAGGCAAATGACACAAAAATTGTATATATAAAATTCTAATTATACTTATTATATATAAGTATAAATAAAATTAGATAAGGAGCTGGATCCTTTCAAAGTCTTCTGACTTCTTAAAAGACCAAAGCTAGTGTTTTTTTGGACTTGGTACATAAATAGAAAACTGATAAGGAGTAAATGTTTTCTATATTTTCCTTAAAAGGTAGAATGCATAACAGGTTTATCATTTCTTTGTAGCTGTATGACTTCTCTTTTCTTGCAACTGTGGAATAAACCCCTCACAAACTGAATTACTGTATTCTGAACCCCATTTCACATTTTAAACCATAGGTTCACATTACTTCACACACTACATGCATATCTTAAGTACAGCGAGAGTGTTGCATTCAAAGTAATCCATCTTGCACATTGAAACACATTAAGGAAGAATCCAAGTCTGACTGCAACATTTCTTTGCACTCAAGTCCAACTGCTACATGTAACTGGAAGAAGAAAGCCAGCTAAACAAGAGTAGCAGCATCAGGGCAAACCTCCAGCTGACAGCCCTGAGAGCCAAGAACCGCCAGTGGGGCAGGCTGCAAACACCCATGCTGTCAATAGCCCAGGGTGAGGCACGGAGTAAATCTCAGTGGGCTGCTGCAGAACTGGATACTCACAACCTCAGCAGGGGTAAGCTGCCTCAGCCAACAGGGAAGTCGAACACAGACCTTCCAGACAGAAGGGCCACTGGCACTCCCATGACAGCCTGCATAGTGGCAGGTGATGCAGCTTTCTTTAGAGTTCCCCCAGTTAAATTTCATTTGGGCTTACACTATATTTTATGTGCAGCAATAGCCAAGGTATACGTTTCATTTCTATGGAACTGTATTTTTGCTCATCACAGCCACTGTCAAGAGACTTGACTAATGCTATGCTTAACCTCTTAAATAAGATCTGTTAGGGGAAAAGAAAATGAAATCAAATACAGACAAGTTAAAAATTCAACCAACCAGGTAAAAAAACCTATTAAACTGTAAAAGAAAAAGAGGAAGTAGAGGAAGTTCAAAACCTATTGGATGCAGTATAATTTGGCAGAGGTAGTAAAGCTTATAAATCAGTACTGAACACAGCACAAGGAGTAAACTAGTGAAGTAGACCATTTCTATCTCCTTGGTATCTACCTACTGTGCAATATTTACTGCCCCTTCTCATTAACAAGGTAATTCTGAAACATACCTGTTCCAGAAGTTCCTTATATGTTATTTTCTCTTTGGTATTTGTTACAGGACTGTCATAAATAATGGCAATTTTGTCTCCTCGTCCATTCTCAACATGACGATCTACAGCATTGTAACAGATATTCAGCTCTCCACCTACAAACCTAAAAAAAAAGTTTTAAGTATGTAATAGCCAGTCTTCCAAACCAAGAGAACTTTTTCTTTTTTTTTTTTTNGTTTTTACTTTAAGGAATCAGAGCATTCAATTAAAACATAGCTCTTAAAACATTATACTCACTTCAGGAAGTCATTTTTTATTCTATAACCTAATGATTGACTCAACAAGCTAAATACGATTATTAGCGAAAATAGAGAAGTTGAAGTACTGTATCTTAATTGACTTAACTAAGAATCTGCTAAACTTGGTCTTGGTTTAACTTAATTTGCACTAATCATTCTGATTTTCATATCTATGGTATCACAGAAAAAGCACAAATTCACATAAAATAATTTGACATTATGAAAACATATTACTATTCTACTTTGTACCGTGCACACATATCCTTTCCAAGAACAGGTTCAGGACTCAAAATAGTCTTATTCGTCTCTTGGCAGTAACAGGTAAGCATACAAGCATCTATAGCTAAATGAAAGTGACCCAAACAGTTATAAGATCATATGATTGTAATGCATTTGACAACACAGTTTTACATCAGTGACTCAAAATTCTCTGTGAAGTGATATGAGTCATAGCCTCTTCAATAGCCAGACGTTTACAGAAAATTCTTACCTTCCAATTAAAGAAAAACATTTCACAGACTTAGGTTTCACTTTTATTGTCAGTTTACACAGAAAAATAAAATTCATGTGCAGCATAATCCTCGAAGTACAAAAATACAGAAGGTACCAGACACAAAGATAATTCTACTTACTGGAAGGTGACACAGTACTAAAAGTTGAAGTTCACACTAATTACGCCCTTTTTGTTTGTTTTTCTATCTGCACCTATCTCTCTGCAGCAAAAATAGCAATATACAGAAAATACACAATTGAGAGTTTCTAGAAGGTTCTGTGGGTACCGTGATAACATATTGTTACAATGCAACTAGAAATAACAGATGGCCTAAAGTAACCCACTGCTAGTTAAAAAAAATTTCCTTCTTCACTTTTCCTGTTTAGTAAAGGACTGCTCTAAACCAGGATATTTTATATATTACTCTTATATCCATACATACAGATGCCATGGGACAGTTTTTGTTGTCCAAAAATGGCAATTATGAAATTAAAACCAGTTAGGATGTTTAGGATGCAGCAATCTTATTGCAACTCCTTTACAATGCCATTAACACAAAGAAAGTGGGGGACCATGAAAGTCACAAACCATTCTGTACTATCAAACCCTTCCCCTAAAAGGAAAACCACATGAACAATAAAGGACCTGGAATTGTTTCACATAATATAGAGAAACTCTGTAGTACTGTCATAAAAGTTGTGTAAGATTCAGATTTTTATGTCAAATCACTGTAGGATGATATAAGCAAGGGGACACAGTACCTGGACTATGCATATTCACTTATACATGGTCAAAACATGAGCAGGCACAAGAGCTTTGGTTCTTCTAAAGATACATGGCAACATCAACATGAATTTTTATCAATCACTTACAAAAAATTGTGTGAAAGAGATATAATTGTCGTTTAATCAAAACCCAAGACTATCTGGAAGGTGTGATGAGAGCTTTGCTACCCTGTTCAGAAGGAAAGAGGTTCTGATAGGATCAGAAAAGAGGAGATGCACCTACCATAACTGCAAGAATCTGGCTTTCCTACTGTCACCCAAGGAAGGACATGCTCAAATTCTGGCTGACAAATAAAAGCTGTGTGGCTTTGAAGAGATGCCCTGTGCTGCTGCAAGTTTCTGTTCCAAAGATTCTAATAAAAATGAGCACCTGTGAGGAACTTTGATTTGCATGGATTCAGCTGAAAAGAAAAAGTAGCCTGAAACCAGGACCCTTGCTGTAAGAACATCAATGAGATGCTTCTACTTCAAACGGTGGTCTAGAATCAGAAAGAAAATATTCCAATAGACTGCAGAAAGATCAGAAGTGGATCTGCAGGATGTTTGCAAAAACTGCCAGTAAGTCTTGCCATAATAAGCAGGACTGTAAAATGCTAATCTGTTGCTAACCAGATAATTATCTCAACACATATTACCAACTGAATCCAAGTCTGAAGAACCTTACTGTATGCTGTGTTCCTAATGCTGACAGTTTAATAACATAAAACAAATGGAGCAGAGAAAGAGTCAAACAACTAGAGTATACAGTAACAACCTAACACATCAGAGAAACTACATTCAGTTCACTAGCAGTCTCTCTGAAATGATAGTCTACTGCCCACTGGTGCTTTGGTGGAAAAAAACGACAGGGTTCTTCCAGTCAAAAAATCACAGAACTTCTAACTGGCTGTAGTATCAAAACAGCTTGCACCACAGCAACATTTCAAACTGATATTCTGACAATACCTACCTATCCTTCTAATGCCTTTTTTTTCCATACATCCATGAAAGCAGCAGCCTTTGATAATCCACATCATGTCAGATAACTTAGGCCAAAATAAGGCACCTTCTTAATAATTTGAGTCTGATTACTGACAGCAGGACCCCCTTGAACCTCTCTGATTACAGCAGTCACTTAGGACATATAGGCTCTTTGTGACTGGGGCTCAACACCTCTCATCTCCTCCCAGCCCTGAGGTATCTCAGAGCTTGTGGTTTCACAAACAGGTTTCACTCACAGTTAAGGAGTAGAAATAGAAGACGGCTGATCCTCATGTTTTAGCCTTGGCAAGTCAGGTCTCCCACACAAGACTCCCAATACATACAGCTTAACATCTACCGTATATGCCCTGGAAATATTTTTTATTGCATTTGGTATTATTTTGGATGTGACAACAGCCTACTTGATAGTAATGAAATAAGTATAGCCTTGAAGAAGACAACACATAACTATGCCTTAATTCACTTCACTCAAATATTCAAAAGTTATCCTTTAATTTCAAACACTATCTGCAATCCTAAGAATCAAACCAGTTGTATTCAGAGACAATTTTCAGTCTACATCTAATGGCGAAGGAAGGAAGGATGGAAGGAAGGAAATGCTCTGAATAAAGACAGCATATATGCAAAAGGAAAAACTACATTAATATTATTTTGCACCACTTTTTTTTAAAAAAACCATATTGATGAAATTCTGTCATGCCATGCAGGGTGCATATACTTCTCCAAGCTAGGTTCTAAGGGATCAAGTAGATTTTATCTTTTTAAATTTTTTAGATGAAATGAGAATAGAAGCTGAATAAAACGTTAGGCAATATTAGATCATTTGAGATGTTATTATGTAAATTGATCCTGTCACAGTTTTAGAAGCATAAGCAATACTTGAATAGCAATTTGGGCAACATTTCCAAAATTCAAAGGGGATTATATATTGCATTTATGTCTTAGCATCAGAAAAAAACCAAATGTTGCAAAATTGCCCTCTGCCTGCACATGTTAGGGAAAACTGTTTCCACATTCCTAAATAAATACTTGTTTTAACCCTTTTAACTGGGATTCCACAAGATTCCAAAATAATCTGTTCAAGTGTTTCACTAACTTCAGCATTAAAAGATTTTTCTCTCTAACATCTAAAGACTGTTTCCCATGTTGCAATTTAAGACTTCCAGTTCTGACCTGTTCAAAGCCAACTTGAGGAAATTTTTCCTTCAATTTCTTTACCAAATTCTGTGTGTTTTAAAACCCAGGTCTCCCTTTTGGCTTTTACACCAAAAAAATTTCAAACAATTCCTTCATCCTTTTCTTGACCAATCATATTTCTTAGCTCTTATCATTTTTCATGTAGGCAAAACCAGATGTTTTGTGCTGTATCAGCCACTGATGCAGTTCAGAATAATACCTGGGATTACTGATTCAAAAAAAACAAGTCAGGGGGTGGTGAAACTGATCACTTACTTTCTGGAAATCATTTTGCATTCCACTGACATAATACTGGTATTTCCAATGGCAGAGAGGGAAGAAAACACACTGGGGCATGTTGCATGTTTCTTTCACGCTCTTACAGTATTTAGAAAGGAAGAATTGCCTTATGCCTACATTTTAAATACAGTAACAGCCTCCTTCAATTTCTTCAATTGAAGTAAATTACATTAGAAAATATAAGAAAAGCATCTATTTCTGTAAGTCTCAGGCTTTGCAACCAAAAGCAAAGATATTGAAAAAAAAAAAAGATATTTTCAATTGACCTAATAAAATGTCTCCAAAAGAGGAAACAAATTCTAACTCAAGAAGCACATACATGAACTTCTTAATACTATTTTTCAGGTCTCCATAAACAGCTTTGAAGGTAAAGCTCTGACTCAGAACTCCACCTTTACCTTGTTAAGCCAGCAAGCCATGTTTTCACTTGGAAGCCTGGCCTCTTTCTCCGTTGAGTTCCACTGTCTGTTCACTGTCTCTGAAAGATCCTCTTCTGTGGTCTCTCTCTCTTATATTCAGTCAAGTACTTGCCCATCTGTCACCCTGCTGAGCACAGTGACTGCTGGTAACCATTTGGGACTTCAGAGGCATTAAAGTATAACACTCTATCACATACAGCCTGTTGTCACTTAAAGTGAATTAAAAAAAAGAAATAAAACTGCATGTTGCACATTAAGACATTTGTTTACACAAATCTGAATTGCTTAAAGTTTTATTATCCATAGAGCAACAGGTATTTGACATGCAAGCAATTACAGCCTGATGTTGAGTCTTCAGACTTGCATCTTTGTATAATGCCACAGAATCACAGACTGGCTTGAGGTTGGAAGGGAACTCTGGAGGGCACCTGCTCAGGCAGCTCAGTGGCATCCCACTCTTAAGGGGAGGGCAGAACCTAGGATTCATAAATGCTCATGGTCAAAAAGAATAACAAAAGTCAGTGGGTTTGAAAAAAATTATGAAGTTTTATTAGTAAATTCCACACACTTTGCACGGAAATTGGTATTAGTCCCTGATATCCTAGTATAAGCACATGACAGTGGGTTTTGGATAAAGATAGGGTGAAAGGTAAAAGAGAGAGATGAAATAAAGAGGGGGAGGGAGAAAGAAAACAAGAAAGAAAGAAAATGAGATCACCAGGCCTGGCTCCAGTGTTGATCCAGCTGATGGGCTGTCCAGAGACCTGAGGCACACAAGCACCTGGGCTTTGTGGAGGTACCATTTTTTAGATGAGTTTCTTGCTTTCTATGCAAATTAGTTATCATGCCCAGTTCATTCTTCCAGACCTTTCTGAAAATGGGTAAGAGGGCTTCGGCAGTCTTTGGTGGTTCTGATCCCCCCTACAGTCCATGCCAACTTCCCAATCTTCTTCCTGCCCTGTACCATGTTGTGCTTATCTCCAGGAGCTAGAACAAGGACATTTGTCCCAGAAAAGTGCTGTCCTGCCTTTGTACGGTCCCCTTCTCCAGCCACATCCTGTTCTTTCTCACAGCATTGTTATTACCAACAATCCTTGGCTGGCTCCACAGCTATCTGGCTGTGGGTGTTTGAGATATACACATTACCACCCTTATCTTCTAGGCTTCTACAACGTCAGCCTGGAGTCAGTAGACCAGGACCATGTCTGGAGGGCATTTTAATATCTCCAAGGATGGAGATCCCACAACCGGCTCTGTGCCAGTGCTCAGTCACTCTCACATTAAAAAAAGTGTTTCCTGATGCTTAAAGGGAAAACCTTGTGCTGCGGTTTGTGCCCATTGCCTCTGGTCCGATCACTGGACACCACCAAAAAGAGTCTGGCTCTGTCTTCCATACAACCTCCCTTCAAATATTTGCCCACATAAAAGAAGATAATTTCAGTTTCTGCATCCGCAGAGGAAGAAAGATGCAAGTTAAAAAGTGAGGCTAGAAAAGAGTTTGGAAGACAAGTCTGACTCAGACCATGAAACATCCATTTTTCCCTCTCAAAAGGCCAAATAACTTCACTTAAGAATTCACAGTGCTTTACAAACACCTAACCATGATACTTTCAGCAAGCAAGTTTATCCTGCTCAGCAAATCAAACCACACTTGTTTGACAGAATCTGATAGCAAAACTATGTTCATTTGCGTGTATAATATTCTCATTCCTTAGTTCTTCAAAAGTAACCATTGTCCTGACTTTCATTATGTTTGGGAATGCCACAGTCAATGAGCTTTACTGGTCTTTAATCACAGGATCACAGAAATAATTAGGTTGGAAAAGACCTATAGATCATCAAGTCCAACCATTAAACCCAGCATTGCCAAGTCCACCGCTACATCTTGTCCCTAAATGCGACCATCTTTTAAATACCTCCAGATTTGGCAATTCCTTCACTTCCCAGGGCATCCTGTTCTAATGCTTAACAACCTTTTCAGTGAGGAAGTTTTTCCTGATATGCAATATTCCTAATATCCAGTATTTCTAATAGCTAAACCTGCTCTGATGCAACTTGAGGCCATTACCTCTTAAGGTCCTACCACTTGTTACGTGGGAGAAGAGGCCAACCCCACCTGGCTACAACCTCCTTTCAGGTAGTTATACAGAGCAATAAGGTCTCCCCTGAGCTTCTTTTTCTGCAGGCTAAACAACCCCAGCTCCCTCAGCTGCTCCTCACAGGACTTGTTCTCTAGACTCTTGTCTAGACCCTAATTATGCAGGCAATCCTACCTGGACTTTCTGAATAGTGCCATGACCTTGAGATCAAAGTCTCATGGACCCTATCTATCCATTTTAGAACTTCCAACTGTTACACAGCCCATCACGGCTGGGTGATGCTTATAATTTAGCTTAAGACATATTAATTTTTACTACTAGAGGTGTCAAGCAATAATATCAGACACTAATAAGAAACTAAGCTCCACTCCACTGGTTCTGTATCTTTTAATTTGTACAGATTTGAGAATGAGTAATATTTTAAATTATATTTTTAGAATGATTAGCATTTTTAATCAAAAACAAACAAAAAAATACAAAAAGGGCAAAGAACATTGATGTACCAAACAAAGACGACCCCTATCCTACATTGTCATTTATACTCTGCATCAGCCTCTTCTTGAGAAAAGATCAAAAAGCATGATGTAAACTTGCTGAAAAAGAGGCAAAATGGTAAACACAAAATTTTAACAGTAAACTACCTTTGAGAAAGTATTGAAAATCCTATCCAGTAATTTACAAGGATATCATATTATGTCTTAGGGTAGCTCATCATTCACAGATGAAGATATATATTACAATGCCAATGCCTTTGCCAAACACTTCCTTAACCACAACATCTAAATTATGACCTACTTAGACAGTGTGAGAGATGGGTGATATTTTGCTGAAGCCAAAATGTTATGAAGTTAAATAATGAAAGTTATTGGTTCTATGTGTTGTTGGTTCTGTTTTGGATCTGTTCTGGTGGGTTTGTTGCGTGTTGGGTGAGCTGGGAGAGGGGCGGGGTTGAAGGCTTGACTGAGACGTCGGTGGGATGACAGGGGCGTGACAGAAAAGTAGGCGGTGGGGAGTGAATGTAAATTCCCGAGTACCCAGCCAATGGGAAAGGGGACAGGGATAGCCCCGGCCGGGAAAGGGTATAAACTGTAGCCATTTTACTGAAAGGTGTGGGTGTGCTTGGCTTTAGGGGAGGGAGGCACATAGCCGATTCAGCTGACTCGTAACTAAAAAATAGTTTACTTTTGCTTCGACGACTTTGGCCTCATTAAATTGTATCCAAAAGTTAGTTCATTTCTAACAACAGTATCTGAGATTAAACAATCCCGAAAGCCACAGTTTTTAAACACCTGTGTTTTCATACATCTGCTTTCCCTGGCACCAGAAGCCGGGTTTCGGTGTTCACGGCAACTTGTTGCCAATTCAGACCCAAAAGGGATTGGACAGGGGAGTATCAGGAGCATTCATCCACATCATCCAGCCACACGTGGACTCACACACGCTCGTGTCATGCTTGCCAGGGCTCACGCTAACACGCCCTCACCCCAACACGCTCATCCATGCTGGTTTACAAGCATTAAGTTTAACCAAGTGTAATCATTTAACTCCTTCAAGCTCCGCGGCCGTCTCCTCTATCAGCGATGGCACACCGACAATCCCAGAAAGATGCTGAGATAGTTCTGTGGTGAGCACATGACCCCCAACCCAGCACACCCGCAGCCCCCTGGGCAGGCAGCTCTCCCTCCCCGCTGCAGCCGAGCTGTGCCGCCCCGGCCCCGGCCGTGCTCGGTCGCCGCACCGCACCGGGGGCACTCGGCTACTCACCATGAGGCGCTCCCCAGGCTGCCCCTCTCCAGGGTCCGGACCCAGGGCTTGTACCACTCGATCTGCTCGGCGACTTCTCCCCAGACCTTTTCGGGCTCCGCCAGGCAGGACCGAAAAACTTCCTCGTACTTGCCCAGCGCCCGGGAGGAGGCGGCGCGGCCGCCGGGCGGCGGGCGGGGTGCAGCGGCGGCCCGGGCCGGGAGCGGG
>VXAZ01007244.1:1098212-1141246 GCA_013399875.1 Gymnorhina tibicen
CGGGACCCCCGCGCAGGGCCGGCCCGGCCGCCGCCAGGCACCACCGCCCCGGCGTGCTGCCGCCGCACTGAGTTTTGGCAGCGCCGCCAGCCTTTCCAGGAAACCCATTTTCCGCGGCCTTCAAGGGAGAGCGGACGCACGGGCTTCGTTAAGGCTCCAAAACACCCTCGGACAACGCAGGACAGAACGGCAGCTGCTCCCGGGCTGCCGGCGGGGCACGGCGGAACTGCCCCCGCGCGGGCCGGGCCGAACTGCCGCGCCCCAGCCCTGCCCCCGGGAAGAGACTGCAGCAGGGCAGTGAGGGTCACTTCAGCTGTTGCGGCAGCCGCGCCGAGCGGGCCGGGTGGCGGCCGGGGCCGGGGCCATGACGGGGCGTCCGGACCCGTCAGCTCTTGGCAGCGACCCAAGGCGGGGGAGAGACTCAAAAAGGAGAGACCGACACCTCAAAGTATTTGTGACTTACAGGTCTGCGTGACACGTAGCCCGAGTACTCCTCAAGTATTTATTTTGAAAGACATTCTTGCTTTGAGAAACTTCCCAGTGATGAAATGAGGCATACTGTTTGTGCCAGCCGAAAAAAAAGTTCATTCTGCTTTCCAGAAGATCTCTTATCATCGGTAGTGGATCTTCTGTTTTGCTCATTATGGCGTATATTTACAAATCCTTCCTGAGTTTCAGTGGTAATGTTTCAGAGTATTATAATGCACAAGTTAGCTAAGACACACATTAGCTTCAACTGTTATTTTATCGCTTACGAAATTATTTTAGTGCTTTAATAGGTCTATCCATTACAGGTTTCTCAGGATATTCTCCCTGCAATCACATTATAAAAATGTCATATGGCAAAGAGGCACTCTATAATGTGTTTTATATTCTTTATCAATTTAGGTACCTGTTTCCTGATTGTTGTTGAATTAGTGCAATAAGAACATAACAATTTATCACATTACAGGTTGAGGAATAAGGGAATGAGAAGAAGTAGACTGTTTACCCACTACAGTAGGGTTAATACATGAAATCAGTGCATTATGCTGCTTCAGAATACATGTGGGGTGGAGTTCAAGTTCATCAGAAGTTTTAGGTCATCTTCAAAATCCCTAATCGTCTTTCAGCCTAAAGACTGGTTGCTGCTTTTGTTTCTGAGGGCTATATAATTAGCTCACAGAGTTCCCCCTGGCTTGCAGAGGCTATTGCATTGCCCAGTGCTGTGTGAACTACCCACTCTCCTCCCCATCTGTGACACAGTAACACAGCCCTAAGCAGCATAATGGGATTTCCAAAAATGCTCAAATTAAGAATCAGAGACTTATTTCTTAAAAAGAAGTTAAAACCCTAAAAAGCTCAAATACCTGAAGGACTAAGTGGACATTTTATGAAAAGTTCCCTACTGCTACAGCATGCCAACAAAGCAAGAAAATAAAAAATACATTAAAAAAAAAAAAAAAAGAAAAAAGAAGTACTTGTTCTCTTGTTCTTGTTCTAATAATTATTTTGCCCACACCTTCATCACTGTGACAGGACTTTTGCTGTCAACAGAGTTCAGTAGCCAAAATATTGAAATAAATAAAAATAAGGACAAGCTTGCAGATCCTGTAAACTCTGTTGACATCATGACAGCCCTAAAATCAGATATCACTGCTGGATGCTCGGTAGTGCATGCATTGTACAAATATGCCTGAAGAACACAACTTCCCAGTCAGGTCACACATAGTTGATCTTAGCATTTAAAAAATATCCCCAGAATTATATTTTTTATTTCCCATCTTTATAATGGATAGGCAATTTTTGACTTAAAAGAACAATTCTGATTGAAAATTATCATGGAATCACGATTAATTTTTTTTGTGTGTGCCTGCTCAGAAATCATCACACACAGCTGGTGTTTACAATCCCACTGTGTGGCTGAGTCCAGTGCAGTAACTGTCTACCAGAGGTGTGCAACTGGTGGACTTAACAAGAGGTATCAGTGCCTCAGGCCAGATTGTGAATCCCGCTTCCCCAAATCAGACTGTTTGAGGTACATTATGTCCACTCCCAAGGAGCAACCCTTCATACTAATTGCCTTACAGCCTACCTTCTTTGGATCACCAACACCGGGATCGATGCCCATCTGGTTAGGAAAAGACCTATAGCAATTGCATGCAGCCAGCCTCTGGGTGGTGATAGCAATCTGTTTCTGAGCTGGAACAACATCTCCCTTTTCCCTAAAGGGGAGAAAACTGTGGAGGCCAGGCGAGCTAAAATATTTAAGTATATGTAACAGGCTAGTTATAGGCACTAACACTGAATGAAGTGTCCTGAGCTTTAAACACCTAATGTGTTGTGTCTGGTGATGCCTAATATTTCTTGTGGTGTTGAAGACCAATGCTAATCATTTTTCCACTCTGTCCGTAGTGTGTTTAATGTGAAGGTATAAGTGTTAAGCAAAGGAATTCTCACTGCAACAGTAAATGCTCTGGTGTTCATTTTGAATACATGTCCTACTAGAAATGCTATGCTAGAGGTGTAGGGGGTACAAGTGAACTTAATCAGAACAAGAAGTGCATTGAATTCTTATTTTAGCTAACATCCTACTGATGGAATATCTCCTGAAGGAATGTTTCTAATGAGTATCTGCGGAACATACTTCATTAATTAAACTCATCACACCTCATACAGATAGCTAAGAAGGTAAAGAAGGGATTGCTAATTCTCCCAACTGCATGCTATTAATTTAAGTTTCACTTACAAATACCATTATAGCAGATTTCTGAACTGATGAGTTTTCCCTCTAAGGACTTTATTTCTTTTTTGCAAAATGTGATGTTCACAGTCAACAAAGACTTCTGAACTAATGTCAAGTGATGTGTGTAGCAATTACCTTGTGGCTGTAGATGTTCTTGAAAGACATATGTGTGTTTCTAGGCATATATCTAGCAAAGAACAAACTATGAAACGTGGCCTGTAATGGCATAAAAAATCTTATCTGAAGCCTTTATTTTATTCAGAAAAGCTTTTTTCCCCACAACTGCATCCTTTAGTGTAAGCCATGTGTGTTTGAAGATACATGTATCTTGAAAAGAGATTAGCAGAAAAGTATTACAAATATCATCTCCTGTATATGAAATGCTTTGACTGTCCTAGTGCACGAGACTCTGGTAATTCAAATTTCAGTTAGAGATCTTTTATAAGCTCAAAGTAAAACTGTAGTTAGAGAATTAGCATGTATGTTAAATTACTTTGCTATAGTTCTGTACTACAAATGTAGTACAGAAGTTCTGTGTACAACTTTTAGGCTGTATCTGTCTCAAAACACTGCTAGTCTTGTAAGAATAAGTTTCAGAGTCCTCTGTATCACTTATATCCCAAAAATAAAGGCAGTCACAGTTTTCTAAAATATGCAGTAGTGTGCAGAGTTAAGTTCAAGCCAAAATAAACTTTTCTGTTTTCATGAAAGGTGATGGAAATAGTATCAGTAACCACCACTTTCTAAGGCACATAAGTAGATATAATTATTATTCCAGTTTAATATCCAGTCTTTGAATATTAAACATATCACAGCTTTTTTGAAATCTCTTAAAACTCTTGTACAACATTCTAAATAATTAAATTATTGCTTGAAAAAAAATATGTCCATGGTCAACCACCCCTCTGCCTGCTGAAGTGCTGGGAATTCATGACCTTCTGTTTATTTCTGTCTCTGGAAATGAGTATTTGGTGTGCTGGGAGATAAATGATGAGGACTTATAAAAACACTAAAATATCTGTCTCTGCAGGCAGAAGCCCTTTTTATGGACTTCTGGAAAGTGCTGAAATCAAAGTCTGACTCAATCCACGTGAAAATGAGTTAGAGATCCTCTGGAGTGAAAATGTGATTCTAGTTGCAATTATTACTGATGTTATCACTTGGTTACTGCCTGAGGAGGTCTTACACTTCAGGACAGCCTGTATTTCATTCATTTTTTTCCCAGATCTAAGTTCTGTTTCTGAACGCATCTTGGGCTTTGGAAATGTGAAAAATAAAACCAGATAGATAATTTAAAGATTTCTTAATTTAAAAACAAACCAAAACCAAACAAACCATCTAAAAAAAACCTAAAAACAAAACGAAACAAACCAGCTAAAAAAAACAACCCCACATATGTCACCTAACAAATCAAGGCCATGAAAGCAAAACACTTCATGCAAAAGCAAAACATTATAAGTTCTTCAGTATTTAGGCATGCTAGAGGAAAGAGTCCATGGTAAATTCCATGTAGAATTTTAGCTTCTGATTTGCATTTCTGCTGTTGGGGATTTAAATTACAAACTTGATGTAATTTTTATGAAGACTGTCATTGAACTTTGATTTTTAGGTAATCCATGTCCCTGAGCTGTGCAGCTTCCTAAAAGTGCCAATTATTGAGTATTTGTCTCAACAAGAGTAAAATATGCTGTTTATCCAAAGCTATTCCCATTTCTTTCAAATGCCTCTACCACTGTTTTCCAGATGACTACACCAGAACCATCACAGGCAAAAGGACTGTTATTACAAAACTTTCAAAATTCAATATATATTCTTTGAAGGGGACAAAAGTACTTCAGGCACTAACATTCTTATTGATGTTTCTTTCGAACTTGATAACAAAAATAACCATGGATTTCACAACTTTTTTTTCTTTACCCAGAAAGTTGTCTTTTTCACAGAACTATGAAAAATTTCATTAACCCTCAATCTAAGTGTTAGGGTTAATGTCAGTATTGTCATAAAAATAATTTGTAAATTACTTGTTATATAAATATTTCTTATCAGTAACACTTCCTAAAATAGAGAATACAGCCCAAGAAGTATGAAGACGTTAGCCAGTATTGGAAGAACTCTATGCTTACAAATTACAATTACTGTAAGTCCTATTTTCAACCTTCAATGACTAAGATAAAACAGGAAAGCTGATTTTTCTCAGAATATCCAGGCTTGACTAGATCAAAGGTACAGTGATTCTGTTTTCTGTCTTGGAGGGATGAGGAGGGTGAGGGCAGATGTATCTTGCATGCAGGTAAAGAAGATAATAATAAAAAAAACCCACATATGCTTAAGATTTTCAAAACAACACCTAAAATCTAGTATTGAGCTGCTTTCACACTCAAAGCTCTGCATTTCACATGAGAGGTCTGGGTGCACAAAGAGTACAGAACTTGCAGTATTGGCTGGGCTAAAGACTCATCGGACACTCCCAGGAGCACAGAGTTAGTTGGCACAGCTTTAGTATTTATCTCGGTTTTTGTCACATTCCTTTGCAAGAAGCTGTCAGTCATATTGCCAGGGCAGAAGACTTGGCTAGGAGCCTGGCCCATAGCTAATTATCGTATCAGCATGTATTGAAAGGCCTCTTTTTGTATAACCGACATCAACTTAATCTGCTCCATTTCTGCTAATGTCCCGTTATTCTTGCAATCCCATTCTCAACAGTTGCTGGATATTGTTCTTGTGGCATATTTCATGATCCTTATTCCACTACATGACTATTCTCTATATGACAAGAAGAGTTAATGTTCAAACACTGTGGTGATGTGCTGGTTCAGTTCTTCTGCAGAACTGTCTTGCGAACAAACAAGAAATTGACACCTAAATTGACTAAGTGCAATTTTAATAGCATATTTCATTGCAACTGTCTTTTATTACTGTGTGCTATATTTTTAAGCATGCAGGATCACCCAGAGCCATACAACAAATAATTCTGTGAATTTTTTGAATAATCCCACTTTTGAGTGGCTCTGACTGGTAAAGAATGGATGAAATTTCACAGCAGCTTAGGGAAGAAATAGTAGCTGTCACTCAGTTTGCCCCAAATAACATCAGTAATAATCTCTGAAAATAGATTTTTCTATAGCTCATCTTGCAAATTAGCATGTCACAGGATTCCTGAAGAATCTAAATAGGAAAAATAGGCATGAATTTAGGCCCAAGAATCATTGTATAAAGCAGAAAAACTCTTGGTGGTAAGCCAGCAGCAAAACTATGTGCCCAATTACATTCAGTTAAACATTCAAGTCCACATTTTCTCATGGGCTCATTCTTTTAGGGTGCTGAACTAGGCTACCAGAAGTTTACATTTGCACCCTCAGAAATCCAATTCCAGAATTAAATTGCTATAGTGATCTTAGATTGCAAGATAAAATTTTAGACTCACTAAATTTGGGCCAAAAATCATTGGTTAGAGCAGAGGCTACATGCCCACCCCCAAGATACTATTTTTTTATTAATTTAGAGCCTCAATAGTTATTTTTACCAGTGTAA
The DNA here is from genome assembly GCA_013399875.1 of Gymnorhina tibicen. Classification (NCBI taxonomy): domain Eukaryota; kingdom Metazoa; phylum Chordata; class Aves; order Passeriformes; family Artamidae; genus Gymnorhina; species Gymnorhina tibicen. The sequence continues at coordinate 1,104,469 of VXAZ01007244.1, forward strand.
AATGAGCACAGCAGATTCATAGAGACTAACCCAACTTTTCATGCATTAAGGAGAAATTCAAGGTCAAAGGCCGTGAAGAACCTTGTGCCATCAGATAACCTCTGAAAGCTCTATGGAACTGGAAAAAGACAGGAAAACCAATTTCTCGGTTAAAGCAGTGTCATTGAAGTGGATTTCAATGAGGCAGACATACCAAATTGAAACCTGGTCACGTGCCTTATCATTGCTGTCCTATTTTTCTTCTCCAAGCACCCTGAAGTTTACTCAAAGTAGCTATGTGGTTCTGATTTTTAAGGGTCAAAGGAAGGAATTTCAACATGCACACTGCATGTTCAAATATTTGCTCACTTCTGTTAAGGGAAAGCAGTGAATGACTTCTGTGTATGTGTTTTAGGTAGTGTACAATATTTGATCTTCAGGATTTATTTTTCAGTAATAGCTTTAGGGGGCTTATACTCAATATTTCTGCTCACTGGAGTAGCTGGGTTACTTATAAACCTGCAGGGCATTCATCTGGTTCTTCCTCGGTTATCCAGTGTATTTATTTGGAATTACCTAACAAATGATATTTTATTGTGTAATTTAATAGCAGAGGCTAAATTTCCCATTTATTTTGAAGGTATAGCTCTCTAGTGAGAGAGCCATGTAGTTGTTATCACAGTCTTTCAGAAGACTGAATTAATGAATATTTGTGTGAAATGTTTAGATATTCATTACAGAGGACAGCTTAATCATCCAATACAAGCCTGGGAATTTGTTGTAATTTTAGAACCAATTCTTATGGGCTACACCCAAACAGATTGTTTTATTGGGTGTCAAACCCCAAAGAGCCCATTTAAATTGTTGTGTCTATGTATAATGGTCTCTAGAAACTAGACTCCAAAGTCTGATTTATTGGCCTCTGAGAATATTATGTTAGCAAAACCAATGTCCAGGCTTTACATCTCACGATGAATATAAGAAAATTCTCAAGTAAAAGCCGAGTCTTTACTTTTCAAATAGACTTGGGTTTCATCTCATAAAAATTTTACATGGCCTCATTAACAGCTGAAAATGATTTTTATATGCAGTTAATGCTTTGATATTTTAAAAAAAGTCTCTTGTAAAAATCCACCCTGAAGGATGCCTCTCCCTCTGTGGAACACTATGATATTTCATACAAAACAAACAAAAAAGCATCCTTCCTTGTAACAATTGGAAAAGACAGATGGAATCTTCTATAAAATTCAATTCCCTAAAAGCTGACCTATTTTTTTGACAGATAACACATTTAATGAAAGAAATGAATTCACAGGATTCTGTTTCCTGTAACAATATTTGCTCACTCTTTACACCATTTATGGCTTGTTCTTTGTCTTCTTTCCTTTTAGTTAGGTAATAGATAAATGTAGAAAACAAAAGCTAAGAACCTCTCCTTCTGGCACTAACAGATGCAACAGTGGATAAAACACCATGAATAAAATAGAAAAATTTGCTATTTCTGCTTGCTAACTGCACCATAGCCAAATATCACAAGATTCAGTATTAATAATTATGAAAATCTAGACCCTGTGAGCTACACAATCTCTGACCAACATGAACTACTTTGTAAATTGTAAGAAAGGTCTTGCTATAAAGAGTATGAAACTATTGTGGATATTTTCCAAGTCTAATTTGACCAGCCATTAGTTTCTATTTCCAGTAATCAAGAATTCTGAACACTAGGAAAAACTATGAACTACCAATTCAAGTCTCTTTCCAAAGCTAACAGCATGGCTTAAATAGGTTAACGTTTTTTAGGAAAACTATCATATGGTTTTCTGCTCCATCACTACCTAGTTTTTTGTGGGGGTATTACCAATCTTAAAAACCTTCACATCCAAGAATCCCCACGTATAGGAAAGCATTCCAATCATATACATTTCTTTAAATTCTAGTAATACAACAGCCTGACTAAACACAAAGGATAGTAAAAGAGATGCATAAATTTAAAGAACTAAATTAATTTAAAATAAATTAATCAGAGAAACAAATACTTCTCCAAAAGGTTTTTCTGATAGTTTTTGGCAGTAACAGTCTTATTTTCTTAGGACCTCCAAACATAAGAACAAAATGTCTCAATATCAATCAGCAGATTTATTTCCAGCTGTCTGATCAAAGATGTGTTAGGATTAAGACCAATCCCCTCTGATTTCTGTCTAAATACCTGTAGTGCCAGTTCAAGCAACAGGGCTGTCTCGATTAAACAGCTGAAAACCAATCATTATCCTCAGCCTTAGTCCTCACTAAAAAGGCTAATCGTAATTCCACTGTAATTTCAATGATGATTTTCATCTTCATATGCTGAATATTTTATGCACACACTTCTAAGGCTTTTAGAATTTTTTCAAGGTTACCTCTAGATCTATAAACATTTTGCAAATGCATGTTCTAATGAGGAAAAGAAAGACGTCATAATATAGACAGTAAAAATAAGTGGCAAAATCACAAGTACTAATTTTCTTACTATCTTGTTTGCATCTTACCAAAGGAAAAATTACTTCATTATGACATGTCATCACAAATATTTTCAATCTAATTTTGGTTTCTTTCTGTACTTCTATATCAAAAGGATCAGGCAGTGTAACTTAAAAAAAAAATTAAAAGAAAAGCAGACTCTAGTATGACTTCAATTTATCAAGATGTCCTAACTCAAATTTTCATTCTTTGTCAAAAACTTTATAAAGAAGCTGTCCTTTGTCAGCCTGAAGCAGCTCCAGCCCACACTTCCTCTCCTCTAGTTGCCATTGCTAACCTGTGCAGTACAAAGGGGAGTCAGGACAGGAGGAAAGAGAAGTCTCATTGTCCAGAGGTAGGACAATGACTTGGAGATAGGAGCTGGGTTTGCACTCCAGGCTTACCTCTCAGGGTTATTTCCCAGAACTGGAAAATAATTGAGTTTGGGAGGGACCTCTATAGGGAAATTGGTCCAAACCTCCTGCACAAGCTGGGCCACCTGGAGTCCAGATTGCTTTTGAATATCTCCAATAATGTGCTAATGCTCAGTCACTTTCACCTTAAAGAAATGTTTCCTGATGTTTGGAACCACCTGCGTTTCAGTTTGTGCCCATTGCCACTGGGCGCCACAGAAAAGAACGTGGCTCCATCCTTCCCTGAGGTGGAGGTGGGACTGACCAGCCCGTAGTTTCCTGGGTGCTCTTCCTTACTCTTTTTGAAGATACAAGTGACATTTGCGTTCTGGAGGTCCTTGGGCATTTCTCCCAATTGCCATGATCAAAGATTATCAAGAGTGGCCTCATGATGACACTAGCAATCTCCCTCAGCACTTGTGGGTGCATCCTATCAGGTCCCATGGATTGACATATGTCCAGTTTGCTTAAGGATTCTCTGACCTGATCCTCTTCCACTAAGGGTACATCTTCCTTGGACCAGACTTCATCCATGGTGTCTGAAACCTGGGACTGCTGGTGGACAGTCCTGCTAGTAAAGACTGAGACAAATAGGACATTTAGTGCCTTTGCCTTTCCATGCCCTGTGTAACCAGGTCCCCTGTCTCGTTGAGCAATGGGTCCATACTTTCCCTACTCTTCCTTTTCTTACTTGAAGCTCTTCTTGTTGTTTTTGACATCCCTAGCCAGATTCAATTACATTTGGGCTTTAGCTTTCCAAACTTCATCCCTTGGATGCTTGGACAATGTTTCTGTATTCCTCCCATGTTACCTCTCCTTCCTTCTACCTTCTCTATGCATCCTTTTTGTTTTTTTGAGTTTGGCCTTGTATGTCCACACAGGAGCCCTGGTATTTTTGTGTGTCTTGATATTCTTTGGGATAGAACTCTTTTGAGCTTGAAAGATGAGGGTTTTGATTTTGCTTAATGGAGTGTATATAAAATTCACAAAACAGAAAAGGGAAAAAGCCATTCCTCACCTACTGACTTGCCTACAAAAAATATATTCACATGTGTGAGGCACAGTCCTAGAGGTACTTGGCTCACTTTGTGAATTACACCACCTGCAGCTTTCCTCCAGCCTTTAAATGGAGGAAGTTCAGAGTGCCGGCTTAAAGCTAAGTGCCTCATCTGCCAAAAACTGATTCAGAAAATTTTAAATATGTTAAAATATTTTTTAAACCCAGATATCCCTTAGGTTAGGTGCCCTATAGCACTTCAGTCAGTTAAGCTTGAGGACTTTTAAATAGAGGGATACATGTTTAGATATTCTGTTGAACTGGAACTCTCAAAAACCTTGTAAAAAGGTGTATAACACCTGTTAGAATTTGTCCTCATTTATACATCGTACAGCATTTTTACACCTGTTTTGTGTGAGTCTCATGATTAAATAAGGTACAAAGCAACAACAAATAAATCCTCTTTTTTGTTTTTGAACTTGTGATCTAGAGATGATTCATGGTAGCTCATTAATCAGGCTGAGTTATTTATTTCACTCATTTCTTAGACTCATGTTGTAATGAATCCTTCACAAGAAAAACACACACTGCTTATGTTATAGCTGTATGTGCTTAAGAGTGTTTGTGCTTTGCTGTTGCTTTTTAATCATCTTTAAATTTACTACTTCTTGTAATGGACACTTGTGTATTTATAATAGTATTCTGTTTACTCCCTAGATTATTCATGCCTGAGTGCCCTTACTGCAGAAAAAGATTTAATGAGCTTCAAGAGGATAGCAGTGTAAAAACAGGAAAAATATAAAACAAGTGGCTGCATACTAATGTAGGCCTCTAGCTAAAACACATTATCCAAACCTGTGATGACAGTCTTCCCATGATGTACCTCATTTTTTAATAGGATACATTTATTCCTAATTGTAGAGTATCTCCTCACCTAATGTCTTTCTAAATGAACCACACTGCAGCTAAGCATTTCAACAAAGCACACTCTAACCTGAATTTTTTGTATGTAACAACTCCATGTATTTGCAGGCTCTTCTGTTTCACATTCTGGCTTTCAGAAAATTCAGCTGTTTTGTTATGGTGACAATGGACAACTGCCACAATGAAATTCAATCTTGCCATATTCTTGTTTGAATTGGATGCATAATCCTATAATTTGCTTCAATTGCTTTTATTCAGGAAAACACAGATTTCACTTAGTTGTGTCTTTCTGATAAAATACATTATTGTTCCTACCAGTGCTAACTTTATAATTAATCTTTACAATATTTTATCTAATTGTGTTGTCAGAGAGCTCAGTATCTTTTTTTGCTAAAAAAATGTGAAATCAGAATGTCCAATTTGCTACAAAACTGAAATCTATTTATTTACACACGTGCTTTATATTTCCTATTCAATTCCTTCTCTCACTCACCTGCAAGGATTTTGAAATTTCTTGAGGTTTTTTCTATTTTCTATTTCTGATCTGTAGGATTCCTGAAGTCTTCTCTGCTCTTCGTAGTGCCACACAGTATCCTGCAATTGGCTTCTGAAGTACATTAAATATGTTATCACAGCAAATCCTTTGATCCTGCATTATTGAAGGCTTAAAAAAATTTTTTTTCACTTCCTGCTCTATTAATCAGGCCTCTCATCCTGCTGTCTTTGAAATGCAAAGTTTGTCTCCACTGACTGCTAAACAAAAATCTTCATAGTGCATGCTGTACTTTCACCTGTTCTTAAATTCCCTTCACTTTCTCCAGTTTCCTCTTGACTCAAAATTTTGCAAACAAAGAAAAATGAATAGAATGAAATCACCTATACAGTATTCTCATCCACCATCTGTTGATGTTATCACCTGCCTCTTCTTATTTCCAAAGGCTCTTTTTAAGTGTCTAATCCTGTGGTAAAACACGTTGAGACTGAGGCTACCCTATCCCTTGCCCTGGGTTACCGAATACTTCTTCCTCCTTTGCACAGATAGGCTGGCATTTTGCATCTCAAAAAACAATGCCATGAAATGCCTGGAAATAAAAGTGGGAGTTTTGGCTATTACTTGAGTTTGATACAAGATACAGTGTGCTACTTACTTTTCACCTTTAAAGGTTTGTGTATTTATACGTCTAGAGGCTGCAGAGAAAGGCCTTTACTCCACATATCATTATACTGATCCAACAAAAATAACTTACATTAATGAATATAAAGGTGATCATTTTAAGTAAAAACATACATGTTGTATAATCCTTTATCTTCCATTTTAAGTGGATCTGGAACAGCTCATGTTGGTTCATGGGTAAAGATATCCCAGAGATGCCAAAGCCAAAGTTTAGCCACAGAAAAGCACAAAATTGAGGGTTCTATCCTCTACCCCATGTGCTGGAGACCTTGTCAGAGTTTTGTGTAATTTACAGCCTGAATCCAAACATTTGTACAGTGATTCATTCATGGTCCTCTGAAAAAGGTTAGTACCTCTGTGAAGAGATACTTCCAGAACAGAATGCCAGTCTTCTAGGAGGAAAGCTGACAGTGTGGGGTGCTACTTCCATATAATGCCACTGCAGGATTGCTTTGTATGGCCACACAAAATTAGTCCAGGGCCAGAGAATCCACAAGCTGAAGCAGTCTCATGACATTGCTCTCAAGCCAATAACCATCAACAGAGGAATGTCATACATCTACCTCACTTGTGAGTTTCTGATACTTCCTCTCCATAGGCAAAAAAGAGTTTTATCCCCAGGGTCCCTTAGCATCATTGAAAGTGGTTATGAAAAGAACTGTGTGAGATGAACTCCTGAAAAGGATTTTTTATTACCAGGCTTATATCTAATAACTTTATCATGGATTCCTACAGTGTGCTAAGCCTCTGGAGAACTCTAGAAGAGACACGTCAATATCAGTAGTATAACGAACAGGCAATTGATAGGACTCAAGGGACCAATGTTTACTGTTGACCTTCTAGCAAGAAATTTAAACCCTGTGCTTTAGCCTCTTCCTCTATAAAATGCAGTCTTGACAGTTATCTCCCCTGGAAGTGTTTTCAGATCAATCGGTAAAATCTGAGTTATTAACAATTGCTTCTGTGCTGCAGCATGGAGATCAATGTGCCCTGTATGTGCAGGTTTCAACATCCTGAGTTTCTTTGCCACTTCCATTGGTCACCATAGGCCATTGACATCAAGACTGTTTGAATAAATTTGTGCTAAAAGTAAAGACACCTCTTGCTGCTTTGCTTTCTATCTTTGTGCTTTCTGATATACAATTTTCCTCCTTCCACACTACTCACAACAAGGCAGCCAGACTTGGGGATAACTGTAATGACAAATGACTTCTCAGTTGTCATTTTAACTGGTTTTGTCTTCTACATACATTTAATGCATTCAACAAAAAAATCTGAGTAAGAAGATTCAATCACAAGCTAGATGGCAAATCCATTGCTTTCCTCAGAACCAGCTGTATTAACAGGAAGGAAAAAACAGTCAGAATATGGTGAGTGTCATAAAAACACAGCCTTTTCCTTCACTTCAAAGCTTCAGTCCAAAATTATTTTCTATTTCTCATCTGGGAATCAAGGAGTTTTAACAGATGAGGAATGGTTATTTATAAGTCACATAATAAATTATAAACATAACTTACAATCGTAAGTGTTTTAATTATAGGGGAAACCAGCCATAAGATGTGCGCAGGGCTATACATAGAGATATTCCAAACAGAAATGCATTATTGCAATAGTTTCTAAGACATCCTTTCTTGGGCAATAGAGAGTATATTTAAATTATTAAATCATGGGGCACAATGGGAATAGATATATAGAATGAAAAAAATTGGTGCTGAGACCCTTAACGGCTAAAATACACTTTCTTTTAAAAAAAAAATCATTTGGGGTTCCTTTTCATCTGATCCCAAACGTTACTTTGGTAGCAGCTTAAATGCACGGAGTGCATCTTGGAGCATTTCTTCTGCTTTACTATCATCTGAAGGGCATTCCAGCTGTCTGCCCAAGCTCTGCCCAAGCTCTGGTCACGTGAAATTCCAGAAATCATCACAGAACACACTAGCTCAATTTCTTTGTGAACATGTTACCAAAGTTTTGAACTTTAGACAGTGGCTCTGTGTAAAATGATAAAGTCTGTAACGTCTGGTTTGGTAGTACCAGCCTACCTTCTCTCTCTAACAGCACAGAAGTCCTGCCCAAGGCCATGAACTGCAGCTAAATGCATCCCTGGCCAACTGGTGCTCAGTCACTGCTCAAATGCACAAGATAAGAGGGCACATTGTACCGAGTTGTTTTCAGATTGCTTAAGAAATACCTTTCTGGTTGACAAACAAACAAAATAAAACCCAGCTGCTAATTTTAAAGTGTGCATTTTCTCCTGTTTTTTTTTTTTTTAACAAGTCACAACACTACTAAATAAAAGTCATATTTCAGTGAAGTTCTTGAAAAGAATTTTTATAACAAAAGGCAGTTTCTTCCTGTAATTTTATTTTATTACCTACATTCCTCTTGCTTACTAATGCTAACCTGTTTTTATATCAACCAGTGCTCTTTTCAGTATCAGAGCATTTGATAGCTGCCCTAGCATTGATAATGATGTAACAACCCGGTATGTTGATGCCTTCTAGTTCTGATGGAAGAACAAAAGAAAGTGTCAAAGAAGTGAGAAACAGAATTTTTTCTGACAAATCAGGCAGCTAAAGTTAAAGAAGTCAATAATTAAAAGAACAGATAATTGAATATGTTGAGTTGGACTGGTACAGAAGAGAAGCTCAGTGAATCCTGAGCAGAAATGAACAAAAGGCAGAGGCAGCACATCTGACCCTCCTTCCTATGCGCAAAGAACACAGAAGAAAACTAGTCATTCTTCAGCATGTATCACAAAAATCTGTGCAACCACAATGAAAATTACCACAATCAGAAATACCTTTATACTTAAACACATTTTCAAATAGAAGGAAAACTTCAAAAAGCTCTTTTGAAGAAACAACTTTTTTGTTGCAGTCTATGATTTTAGTATCTAAGATGGTGCAATTTGATTTCTATTTGTGAGGAAAATGCTTAACTGCAAAATTGAATGTTATATTAAGATAGTTTTATAGGCAGTCATGGCAATTATTTCACTAACATTAAATCATCTGCTGCTGATTTTTTTTCCACATGGCATTTTTTGTAGGCTATCTTTGAAACACTTATTATTCCTAAAAAAAGCCCTGATGAAGTGATCTGGACAGGAGAATATTTTTGTAATCAAGTTTGCTTTTGGCTAGTATCTGCAAGATTTTATTTAATCCAAGTATAAGAAATGCAAAGCCCATCTACAAAAAGTAATATCTTTTTCTACTTTGGACATGATACGTAAATATAAGGTGAATCCTAGTAATAAACACAGAACTTCTGTGGAGCCCAAAGCTGCAGAAATCTTTTTGCATAACATGAGGAGCCTGAGGTCATAATCTTTCATCTCTTGGACCTAAGTTAGAAGCTGAATTAGAAGCTGAATATTAGAAGCTGAATACTTTTTAAAGCACTAACTCCCTTCCCCAACAATTCTAAGGGTACACTGTGCTAACCATGAGACCTCCACTTTCTACGTCTCATTACTAATGGTCAGAACTGTTAATGCATTCCCGCTGGATCGCTTTTATGGCCAAAGCACTATCAGTATACAGGATACTGCTTCACAGAGTTCTGCCAGTGTGGAAGTGAGATGTTGTTGTGCGCTTCTGACCAAATTGGACTTCCTGTTGGTTTTTTCCTTTGAGGATCCCACATAATTTCAGAGCAATACACTGCATTGTCTCAGTTAAAAATTACTGATTCCCATGATAATTTGGTATGAGCACTTCTAATGAATGTGTGACCTTTTCTGAACCACAGACCAAAGAAATTGTGGTCAACTAATCTTTAAATGCATATTTCATGTGTTGGACATCTGAGGAGAGCTGAGTTGCACATGAGTGAGTGCCACAGAGGTCATCACTCTGCCAAGGGCTGGGACAGAACTGAGCAGTGGGGTCTTAGGGCAACCAGTATCAGCTGTTGGATGCTCACCTGGGAGTTCAAAGTATTCAGCAGTTTCCCAGTTACCACAATGCCACTGCCAGTTACAGGAGCTGCACTTGATCTGCTTGTAGATGTATGTAGGACACACAGGTGGATCACCTGTGATTTCGGTCTTCCTCATTGGTGTCAAGGAGAGTCTTGCCTACAAAAGAAGTAAAGGATCATCCTACACCGGTAATGATCCATGGAGTTTATTTTCAAATCTGTGAAATAAACACATTAGATTTGGCTCAGCCCAAGAATAGGATGCATGCTCAGTGGACAGAGTGGAGTAGAAACACCATAACATCCTTGCTGGCAGAAGCCCTTCAAATCCTTGCTATGCAGGGTAATCAGGATACGGGGAGGGATCTGGAGTAGCTCCTTTTAAAAGTAAATGTTGTGCAGCTGTAGATCATTTTTTAAAAGAAGGTCATATACAAGTTTCTATGAAAATTAGTTTACAACACTTAAACTACATAAACAATGCACTATTCCGTTCCCATTTTAAATAGAAAACTTTCACTTACTTTATACTAGCATTATATATACCAAATCAGTACAAGTATAATCAGCATTCTCCTTATTAAAAAACAAAGTAATCACTAAGGCATTATTTAAGATGTTCATTTAAAAACACCAAAAACCCTAACTTTGAAATACAAAGTGTCAACAAACTACACATCTTTAATTATATTTTAATTTATTTGAATTTAAAAGGAATAAAACTTTGAGACACAGCTTTTCTGATTTGGAATTCTTGAAGTGTTTGTAATGATGGAGTGGCTTGCTGTTTCGATATTGCTGCTACTTATACACAGAATTAGCAAAACTCAAGCCTTAAAAATGTAGTTATTCTCTAGAGTTAACAGTAGAATTACTTTTTAAAAAATATTTCCATTTTAATGTAATGCACTGGATATTTTTTATATAATGCAGCATTAAAGAAGAAACCAAACCAAAATTTAAAAAATAGCCCTGGCTTATTTCTAAAATATATTCCATTATCCAGAAAGACTTTTAGAAGAAAAGTAATATTGAAATTATTTGAGAATATTTTCTCAAATAATAAAAAAAAGGAAAAGCAATGCAAACTGACTTCATAATACTGTACTTCATTTCTAGTCAGTCGTATAAATTCCTTTTCTTTTGTTTTTTCTAAATCTTGTATATTATGTTTTGCTGGTAACTTATTTGTCCCAATTACAAACTCCTACGCTGCACTTTCTCCATGTTATTTCTTGTAGAAATGAGTGTGTGAAAAGTTTTATTTAAGGTCATCAGAAAAAAATAGCAAGATGCCCTATCTGAGTTTCTCATTTTCTAGTTATTTATGCTTTTTGCCTTATTTTATGAGAACAGCATAGCAGAAATATTTTTCAGGTTCAAACAATATCTTCTAAAAATTTCTCTGGAATAGAGTTGCAGTGGTTCATTCCTTCTGAGTCACTTGTGACATCTAAACACTCATCAGCAAAAACTTACCCTCTTGATTTTTGTTAGTCTCATTTTCAAGTTTCCTAACAATTCCATTGCACTGAAATATAAGTGGTGGTGGTGGGTTTTGGCAGGCGAAGAAGGGAGTTGGAGTTTATTCTGTTTTGGTTTGGTTTGGTTGCATTTTTTTCACAAAATATTGGATGGCCTTTCTATCAAAAGATAACTACTTCCTTGTATCAAGCAGCACCAAATATTTATCATCAATGTCTTTTTTTCCCTTCTCTGAATCAATATCCTACAATCAACATCCTATCAATATTCACAGTCTGATTCTTTTGTACAGTATTTGGTCAATTATTTTCCATTTCCCACTTGAAAGCAGAATTTAATTTTAAGAAGTTACACTTTACAAATGTGAATGTTCTGCACCGGGGCGGGGAAGGCAGACAGAGTGAAGGGTTTTTTGGTGGATCTCAGTAAAAAAGCCCCAACAAAAATGTCATACTAACATAGCTGGTTTAATAAGATAGAATAAAAAGACTGATATAGATAGCAAGTAAATCTTGCATCCCATCAGGTGCTGGGAAGCAGACTTTCAAACAGACCACAGATGGATTTTCTCCCACTATGCAGATCCCATCTGTGAATATGTTCCTTCTTCCTTCCATGCTGTAGTGCCTTAAATTTTGTGTAACAAGTAAAGCCATGCATCTTCTCCTGACAGGCTGGACTGTTATCTCTGTCATAACATCCCCAGCATGCAGAACAGACCCATATGGGCCACTCCAACAGATTTCCTTCCAGCAGCTGCTCATGCTTAAGCACAGAACCCCACATACCAAACATGGCCTGGCTAAGATCTAACTCCTCAAATACAAGGTCTTCTGCAAGACTCCAAATATAATGAAGGACCCTGAGTTTTGTACTGTTGATTTCAGACTGTTCCCCTAGTTTTATCAAAATAATACTGCATGAGAGCACCCAAGCCAACTATTCAAAAGCTGCCATGGCCTTCTATTCATAAAGCTCTCATTCATTCACCTAGGTGGGTAAGCATCATCTCCTAGGAAAGAGAGACATCACCTTTACATACAGTGCTTTTGTGTGAACAGACACATATATAGGATGGTCTTCCCTGTCCGTCAAGAAAAATCAGAAAACCCACTTTCTTATTTATTACTTTTGCCCAGTGTTTTTACTGTGATAGGGTAAAGGATTCAGAAATGTGTTCATTTTTTCTTTTTGCTTTGTAGTGACAAAGAAAGAAATCAAAATAAGTATTCAGCTGGACTACGAAAGATTTCACTTGCTTTCTTAACATCTTGAGCTTCATTAACTTTCTGTCCTTTCAGGAGTCTAAGAATGGCTACAGATGCACATAAAAGCAATCAGTCCTGGTAACAGAATTGCAAATGTTATTCTTGTTTTTCAGGTACAGAATAGTTCTCTGTTTAGCACTCAGACACTGTCAGGTACCGCAATAAATAAATTCATAAGAAATGACATCTCTGTAATTTTGCAAAATACAAGGCAAATCTTTATGTCAAACAGAGGAAATGTGGATTTATACAGCAAATTCTGTAGTTTCTGCTGAGAGAAAAAACAGTACAGAAACAGGCTTAAAGTTTCTTCTTATTGGGTGTAAATGTGTCTGTATTAGCCATTAAACTTCTGCTGCTGAAAAAGATGTCAAAAAACACAAACATAAAATGGAAAAGTAGCATGTACATTTCTATAATCCATTGCAATGTGAAATAAGGAACAGAAGAGCTCTTTGTTTGTTTGTTTGTTTAGTTGCTTGAATCTAGTGGTAAGGGTCCTGCAGCATATATTTAGTACTAGTAGAATCAAGAAACAAGGCCAGCATGTATTGCATGTACATGTATAAAAACATAAAGTAAATAATAAAAAAACCCCTAGGAATGAAATAGCATTGAATTAAAATATACACCTTCACCTTCAATATCAACAGCATCAAAAGATATTAGAAATTAATGTAGAGTGCCATATAAAGAACTACTAAAAAGATGTGGATTATATTCAAGTATAATTCAAAGAGAAAGAAAAGAAAGAAAATTGTTAGAACTGTGGAAGACAATGGGTAGTGTAAGTCGGTTACTTAAATGCTTCCATGTACCCTCTCAGAGCATAAAGATATATAACAGGTTTGAAAATGAAAGAAAAAATGTACCCTGTTAAGGATCCATTTCATTCTCTCCCCTTCCAATTGCTCCCAAAAGCACAATTTTCTCCAGGACAGAAAAAGTCCTATGATATTTCACATGCTTTTGCATAGCCAGTTTTTTGATACTTCATTTCAGTTCTGCCCATCCACACACCTACACATCACCATTAGCTCCATGACTAATGCAAAATTTAGCAATTAAAGGGCTGCCTACTGCATGTAATCTGAAATCTCTTTCTGTTACACACAATGCTAACAACACAAGGAACCCTTTCATCCAACTCTGTAGAGCAGCATGATCAAATTATAGTTAGCCTGGGAACCAGGTATTTAATTGTTCAGCTTGCTTCTCATACCTCTCAGCTGTAACACTCCTTACGTGGGTATGTCCAGTTTTGTTAAAGAACCCCAAAAGTAAGTTATATCTGTATTTTAAATAGTCTTATACAGTTATCATACTCACACTGTAACAGGACATTAGTCTCACCCAGTAGCATCTGTTGAAGACTGGAAGCACTTCTATATTTTGGGACAGTATTTTACTATACATGGTCTTGACTCAAAAATAATTGAGCTGCTTCAACCCAGACTGAGAAGATTCTTCTTTGCTTAGAAACCAGAAATAGAAAATTACAACACAAGAGCTAATGAGTCACAAAATCATTACATGAAATCAGGTTTTAAAGCAGAAAACATTTTGCAGCCTCAGTATCACTGTTGCCCATGCAGGAATACAAGTTAGTAAAAACAAAATTATAAGGCAGAAAAGCAGGAAAAGCTGTTTTGAACCTATGCATCTGTAATAGCACCAAGGAGTACTGCTTGTAGATCTTCTCAGCTGGAAAAAGAGAAAATGGAACTGTAACAGATTTTCTCCTTCAAAATCTATTCATGTTTCATTGTGGAGGCTTTCCATGAACAGCTTTAGTTTGTTTCAGCATGAAGGTATCAAATACAGCGTGAATCAAGGGAATGTTTAGACAGAAGCAGTAGCACAAAATCAAAAAAGAAATTTGGTAGCTAATGTGGGGTGGAGGCTGAAATGCAAGTCTAATGCATTTGTTGTTATCACTGTTCTGTGGGATTTATGCAAAAGTGGCAGACTCATACATATGGGGTACTTTTAATAATAAAATTCAAGGCCAGAATAGTATCTTTCACTCAAAACCACAGTAAGTTGAGTTACTTCATTCTGCTGTTTCTATATTCCATTAGTTAATTTTACCAATACTCAAACAACAGAATATATTTGCAGTGCCAAGATAACCCTTAGGTGATCTCTGGCATCATGCTAGAAGATTATCAGGAAAGCAAGTTTCTGCAAAATGAACAAGCAAGAAACTACTGAATTTTCATTCCCTGGCTGAAAGAAAGAATTTCAAACATGACAACAAATCAAAAAGAATCTCAGTCTTTTCACAGAAGGTAATATGATGTAGTAATGATATAAGGAGTGTTGAAAGGGAACTGGCTAAATGACATTCATTTATTTTGAAGTTAAAAGAAAATTAAACAATTGGTATTTCCATTTCAATCACCTCAAGCTAACATTATCTTTTAAAGCCCTCAAGCCCTGCCACACAGATGTAGAGCTGCAAGATTTTATAACTCAATCAAGACCCTTCTGTTCTCTCATTGAAACAAGAAAGGAAAATGGAACTCTGTAGAGTTCCTGAGAGAGTTTCTGATGCAGAAATGAAAAGTTCAAGAAGGCCATCAGCAAAGTGCCTACTAGTTCCTAAAATTTCCCTTACACATTTCTTTTCAGCTTGCAGAGTATACTCATAGAAAGACTCTTATTAAGCACAATTGGGCCTGCTCCTCAGCCTGCATGTGGAAGAGAAACATTTTAAGCATTCAGGGCAGCAAACTTCCCTTTCTTCAGTTGTTCAGGAAATATTTTCAATCCAAGGTACTGTTATGACGTCAGCCTAGATAGGAAGTACAATCATGAGGAACAAAAAGTAATATTCCTTGTTAATATACTAAACAGAGAAGCTGCACTGCTGCTAAGTGTTAGATAACCCAGCACTGCACAAGAAATGTTTATTCTTCCATATTCTTTGTCTAGACAAATCTACAATGATACAGGCTTTTTTCAGCTCCGAAACAGCTGGGTGCTTCTATCCCAACCAGAAGTCCTTTTAATGACCTGGACACATCAGGTTATTTAATATCAAGGACTTCTGAAGTTTGTTTCAGAGTGAAAAGCTCCAAAAGAATGATAATGTTACACAGATTCCTGAAACATTAAAAGTTGCTTTGTTCAGAGATAGTATTTCCTTACTTCTGGGTATGGCAGTTCCTAAGAAAGGAGCACCATAGATCATAAACTCCATATGAGGCTATAAAAATACATAAATGGAGAAAATTTCAAATTTTGCATGAAATTTCTTCTTCCACTGAAATAACTTTCATGACTTTATCTCTAATTATAAGAATCTTTAATCATACAGATTAAAGGGCACAAAGGTGTGTCATATGCTAGAGTTTGCCTTAGGTAGTGACATACCTTTCTCTTGTGCTTCAAATATCTGACTGTTTTGGATCATTTTCAAGGACAGCAATTACCACTTTAATTCAATTACTACCAGTAGTGCTGTGAGTTCAGAAGGGCCCAAATTACTATCAGAAAATACCCTCCATCTTATTTTGACTTTTTCTGACAACCAGATTTAATGGCTTTCACTTTGTTTCTATGACTGCAAATATGGAGCTCATTTAAAAATTCTGTCTCAGTGCAAAGTTATTTGCATGCCAACCTATCAGTCTTTCAAACTATTTCATTAATTCTGTTGCAGATGTGTCCAGTAAGCACAGAATTGCTGTATTCCTTTAGAGAAAACAGAGATTTCTCAAATAGTGGATTTCTTCTCTGGTTTTAGATCTTAGATTGAACTTCAAAAATAATTTTGTTTTACAGATTTCCCCGGTTTGCATTGTCACAAATCAAACCCATTTTTATTCATCTCTTAGTAACCTCTAATCCCTTTTGCTTTTTATTTTTTTGCATTTCCATATTACTGAATTCTGTTTTGAGTCTCGTAACCTAAGGTCTTGGGTGCAACATGTCTACAGCAGTTTCAGATGATGTAGCCAGTACCATATGAGTGATCACATACATTACAAGGGGAGTATCTCTATTCATTAAGAAACCCCTGTAAGCCAGTGTTGTTACATATATATTTAAGAAGCACCAGCACCAAAACGGCTACTGCAGAATAGCAAGTGATGTAAACACCTTCTTTACCTTAGAACCAGCTCTTCACTGAGATGAGATATTCCCTTCATTTTCACAATTTTAAGAAGTTGAGCTCTAGTCTAGGCATGGCTTATGAAAAGAACACTGCCCATTGCAAAAGGCCAACTACTCTCAGCATCATACTCACCACCTATACTCCATGGCTCTTTCTCACCAGTTTCTGTGAACCAAGAAAGGTCAGCATGGTATCTGGGAAAGCAACTCTTACAAATTTATTACAAGTAGCATAGTACTGACAAAAAAAATGCTTACTTAGCTTTTCTGCTGAAATTTTTAGCAATATGAAACATACATACAAATGAGAGAACAGCACTATAATTCGTGTAACTTACACAATGACATGGGGATCAAGTAGACACAAAGACTACTGCTATGTCTGAGCATCACCAGGATGCACTTCTAGTAGAGAAACAGAAGCCTCTGCTCTCCCATTAACTGAGGATGTAAAGGAGAGAGAGAAAGGTTTAAGGAAACGGCATGAACAGATCATATAATAAATTCTGTCATTCTTACCTGTTCAATGCCAATACAAACACAGTTAGATCATGAAAGCAGTGAATAATAAATAGGCTTGAGAAAATATAAAGTAAAAGCATAAGGGATATTCTGAAAAAAAGAAGAGATAAGAAATACATAATGGCTGCTGAATTTGAAAAAAAAATAAAAAGTAAGCAAAATTATTTAGTCTGGATTTTTTTTTCTATGATGAGGACTTTTAAATAGTCAGCTATATTTTAAAAATATTTTGATTGTGAAATAGGAACCCATAAAAAGAGAGGATGAAAACAAGCAATATGGGAAATGAAGACAGGAAAACCTCTGAGCAAGTTGTGGGAAACTCCTCTGTCTCTCCTGGAGGACTAGAACACAAGACTGCTTTCCTGGTCCCTTTTATTTAGTTTGGCAGCATACGAGTATGTCTAGGGTGACTGGGGTGGTATAGGGTCTTACTAGCATTTGTCCACTTGACACATCTACTATTAAAAGGCCATTCCAGCCTCTCAAACAGGAAGATTAAGGTGCTCCAAGTGGGAGTATATGTCATTATTTTTTGCCTGTGTGTTTTATTTTTTCTTCTCCCTTGGCTACTAACCAGGACTGCCATTTTCCTATTGCAGCCACCCAACCCAAATGCATAACATGATGGCTCACATCACTACTCATGATAGACCACAACCCCATCTTCCTGACCACACAAGTCAGCAAAGACAATTTGTATAAAGAATTACAGCGTCAAAAGCAGCTAACCTGTACTGATCTACCACCTCCATGTGATTTTTATCTAGTTTTTCCTTTATAAACAGAAAAAGTCACTCACTACATAAGAAAACCTGACTAACCTGAATTCAAAGGCATTGTGTGTCAAAACAGTGCTTCTAGTGAACTCCTGCTCACTATCAAATTCTTCTACAGTGTACAATTGAAATTTCCACAGCTCTAAGGTTCTCAGTTAAATTGTTTCAGCTGTTCATCTTAAGAGCCACCCACTAATGAGTAAAAATGACTACTACAAAAATAAAATCCTGACAGGAAATTAATGAAATTCATAACTCCCAGCACAAAACTAGTGCTTTATTTTCAAGAGTAGCTTTTTCTTTCATTTACTACTTTACTCTTCCTCCATTAAATAAATATTAATTATGCTGTTTTTCTATAGAACTGTTTCATTCTCTGTTACCCAGAACTTGCAGTTGTCCTTGGATTTGCAATGAAGAGGAATGTTTTTAAGCAGAAATGTATTTTTCCATATGACTTAAAGATTGCATAGAAAATAATGAAGCAGGCAGGAATCTGCCTGTATTTAATTATGTCTACCAATCTGTCAGTCATACAGCATTCACCTTTAATTGTGTTCATTGTACTATTTGATTGTGTTTGATGCTGTTGGGTTTCTAAACAGTATGTGCCATAAATAGTGTCTCCCATGGCACAAGTCTGCTGTGCAGTATTCAGGTCTCCCTGCACTAATCAGGTCAGCAGATTTGAAGTTGTCCTGTACCACAAATGGAAAAAAAAGAGGTGTTGAAAACTAACCTTTCTAGTGCTGACCAGATATAGCAAAATAGTTGTGTCCCATAAGAAATGATCCCCATCAAACAACTGATTCTGGGTAAAAAATGTCTTGCTATGCTAAATCCTTATTGGGGTAAAAAAAAAAGTTACGGAAAAAAATGAAGGAAGGATTTATTGCAAAGCCTGTTAGTGATACTGGAAAAGAGCCTTTATGAGTCAGAATGCAAAGTTTGCTCCATGGTGGCTTAATTTGCCAGCCAAGAGGTGCTCTCAAGCTCTGCTAATCAAAAGATTGAAATGAAGCTTTTGGGGTCAGGCTGAGCCTATTTCTCAGAGGCTGAGAGAATTTAGTTGAGTTGCCAGACCAACTTTAATATCTTTCTTCCAAAATACAGTTAGTTTTGACCCTTTGCCACTCCAGCAGAGTGAAATCTCAGCACAGTGCAAGACAAATTAGACATGCAAATGCGTGTTAATAAGACAGACAGGTAGGTGTGTCTCATTCGCAGCTCAGGAAAATTACCATGGTTTCTGAGGGCCTTATGGACTTCAGAAGCTTATTGCTGAAAATATCATTCTCAAGTTATTTAAAGGTTAGATGACAAATCAGTGAGACAGTTGGCTGTATGAAAAATATTTTTTTTTCAAACAGATGTCTTCTAATGCAATGATTTTATTATCATCTAATATGATTTTTTGATTTGCCTTGTTTAGAAAGTTAAAAATATCACACATCTCTCCTCTTACTTCTTCTCTCATGTAATCACACGTAAATGTCCTTCAAAACATTTCTAGTGTATGCATTAAATTATACTTCATCCTCTTCATAATTCATGACTACCAGTTGTCCAAGCTTCCTTAGAGTGCCCTTTGTGTCCTCAACAGTGCAAAACTAGTCAAATTGGCACTAGCAGTTCTAATAACAAAGATACAGGGGAATATATGCAAAACAGATATGCACCTATAGCTATGCTTAACTGGTAGAATCACAGGCTGGTTGAAAATGGAAGGGACCTGTGGGGGGCACCTGATCCAGCATCCTGCTCAATCAGGGCCACCTAGAGCCGGTTGCCCAGGACCACCTCCAGATGGCTTTTGAGTATCTCCAAGGATGGAGACTACACAACCCCTCTGGGCAGCCTGTGCCAGTGTTCAGTCATCCTCACCGTAAAGAAGTGTTTCCTGATGTTCAGAGGGAGCCTCCTATGTTTCAGTTAGCCTCTGATCTTGTCACCAGAAATCAATGAAAAAAACTCTGGTTTTACCTCTTTACATCCTTCCATTGTGAAGTTTCCCCTGAACTGTGTTTTCTTCAGGCTGGACAGCCTCAGCCTTTCCCTTGTAGGAGAGATGCTCCAGTCCTTTACTCAGTGACCTTTCACTGGACTCTCTCCAGTATGTCCATATCTCTTTCCTACTAGGAAGCCCAGAACCAGACACAACACTCTAATCTGTGTCCTCAGCAATGCTGAGTACAGGAGAAACGTGCCCACATCAAACATATACCACCATTTTCTGAAGGTGTTTTGCTTCTTCCACATCTCAGGACCAGCATTTCCAAATTTTTTTTCAATTACTGCACTAGATATACTAACAGCAATTAATTTAATAAAACAGGCTGTGTGGTATATTCAGCTATTCCATGCAACGGCGTGTATGTACAAATCTATGATTCCTACTGGAAAGAGACAGTCAGAAGGCCCCAGTTATGTTACCTTTAGTATTGTTTCATGCAGAGTCTCAGCTTGCTCTGTGTTACCATAGTTTTTGTTAAATAATTCAACGCTGTACTTTTCACTGTTTGAACCTTCATTTACACTATTAGGTTCTCATCTGACAGACAGCTATGGTCCTTGTAAATCTCTTCCTATCTGGAGAAGTAATTTTATTTTCTTACCCAGTGGTCATGCCAACCATGCATATAATTCCCCTTGTCTCTTCTCTTCTTCTCTAAAGACATTTTTCCTGACATATACCTCTTGGATTTCTTAATTTCAGAAAAGATTCATGCCAGTAACTACTTAAATCATCTGCAGATACATCCTTCTCCAGCACCTGTTTCTATTTAACCATGCTTCTTGAACTTCAAGGAATGGTCTGTAAAATCACGTACTAACTTGACTTTGAGTATCTTCTCTTTTTCACTTGCATTACTCTTAGTAATTCTTAGACACAATTTTAAAAGGGTAGCAAGATTAACATGTAAACATGTAAACGTTATTATTAGTAAAATAATGTATGTCTTGTGTAAAAAGAAAGCTTAACACTTTCCACAAACAACTACCAAACCTGTGAGCTTTATGCAATTTTCAGGAAGAAAGTGATCTGAAAAACAAACAGCACCAGGGCTTTTTTTCTTTGAGGACCATTGTCAGGCATCTACGTCATTTAATAAACGCCCAGGAAAATGGTCATACGTACTTGAATGTAGCCATTCTCAAACGATGAGTCGGAGTTTCAAGATATTCCTGCCATCTGCAAACATCTAAGATGACAGGTACCTTCAGAACTCTCAAAAATGCTTTACTGTTTCTTATCACATTTAGATCAATAAGATAAAATTTCATTGGCAATATGTCAGTAAATATAGCGATGGGTAAAACTAGATTTCTATATATTTCAGAATACATCTGTTAATATTTTCTTCTAAAATACATACTGCTTCAACCTCTAGTGGTGAACTGATGTTCTTTATTACATTGGTTTTATATGTGGTAAATGTCTGATGGAACACAAAATTTGGATGTATTCAAGAGAAGAAAATCTTACTAGCAATTTATTCAGGGCCATACAAGTATACATCCTCTTATCAGAAAATTCCCTGTTATCAGAACGTTTCTATACAAATTTTACTTTGCTTTGATTATATTAATAAAATAACTTTAAAAAAACCCCCCTTAGTTTTAATATTGTAATAAAGTCTGCTAGGAAATGATCAGGCAGGATCTGAATGTTAAATAGAGGCAGCATACAGTTTTTATATTACTACTTCCTTTACTTTTAAAAATGAAATACTTTGGTAATGGAATAGTTCAATGAAGCATTCATCTGAAATACAACAGATTAAAACCACCAGAATAATTAATAAAGCTACTTGTTATGAGGAAATAATGGAAATAGGACCAACGAGGAGATGATGTTTTGCTCCTTCATAACAAGAACTGAATTGCTAGTCAAGACTTAGAAGGACCTAACTCAACAAATACAGAAAAGATAAAGCTACCAAACTTCCAGAACTGACTACAAAAGGAAAAGCAGTAACTTTGATCCTAAAAGTAAGTCATATTGAAAGCTAAGGAAAAGTTAGCAAGCAGTAAAAATGAAATACAGTATTAATTATAATAAATTAAATGTGTGGTAAAATATTCTCATATACTTTTCATATATTTCTGTAACTAATAGATAATAGCAACAAATAGTTACCATAGAGGATGAACTACTTTTCATCCTAAAATAATGTAGAGTGTAGGAGTACAAGCATGAGGTGACAGCAGGGACACTGAAAGTTTGGGCAGAGGATGATGCTGGTGGCTCCAGGGCTATAAAAACTCTCCAGCAGTCAGCTACTGGTTATTGAATGAATGTAACCTTGGGAGTTGTGCAAAACCTGCATTAAGCTTCACAAAACTAAGGTATATCCAGCATATGTACACTGCAACATATATTGCAAACCCAGATGTGATGCCACATTGCAGATTAATGAAGAAAAAGCAAGGTGTAGCCAACTCATGGAAATGAGCCCTGGACTGAGAAAAAAGCCATTAACGTCAGTATCATGGTCATCCTATGGAAAAAGCTGGGATGCTGATACCTCACCAATAAAACTGCTAAGCCTTCAATGAGATGAACAATTAAGTTCTTCCGGACTTCACCTATCAGGTCCTCCCTTTTTTTTCCACAAAAAGATTAGGAGTGTAATAAGTTGGTGGGACTTTGAGCACCTGTTCAGTAAATCAGATGCAATGAATTGGGTTCAGATTCAGACAGTTTGAGGTTGGAAAGAGGTGAATGACTGGAAGAAAGAAAAATTGCAGTAATGCACCATCACATGTTAAAAGGAAGAAAAGTAATAACTTTTTCAAGAATAACTTTTATTACTTATATAAATATATTTCAAAGAATTTTTTATAAACATCCTATATTAAGGGAGAAGACATTGTTATATAGTGTGTCAAAATCGAAGTACCCTTTTCTTCAAGATCTGAAGAACAGAAGAACACCAGGCCTAATAACAACATTCAAAACTGAGATATAAATGATGAAGCAGTCTATAAGAAAGGGAGAGGTGATAATATAATTCATGTCATTTTTCTGACAGTCAGCCTCACAGACTGCTCTGCCAATCACCAAGAATAGCAACAGTCACCTAGCAAGGAGAAATGATTACAGGCAGTGAAAGATAAGGACAAAGAGTTTGTTCCTATGCTGGGATTCCTCACTTAAATGCTGAATATTTATGTTAACTTATCACTGCACTTCACATACTTCAAATGCAATGCATAAATTATGTTGTGTGTTACTGAAAAATAAATGGCATTTTCTTTGAAGCTAGGTATTCTGGACACAATAAGGTAAATTATGGTTTAATAATTGATGTCTTTGTTGCTGTCTTTTCTAATCCTGTAAGTGGTTAAAGGGAGCAGTGGCTTAAGTTTCTGATTTTGATTAATCTCTCTTGCCTGTGGAAAAGACATTACAGCATGAGAGAAAACACACCAATTCCGGTAGCTGCTGTCACAAGCTGCATGTTAGAAGACATCATCCAGTGCTAAAAGGCTACAAACACAAAATATGCTTTAAAGGTTCATGTCAGTCTGCTATTGCCCAAGATTGTGAATATGTGTGTTGCTAAGAGGCACTCCCAAGATAATTAGAGAACGCCCCACAAGCATTTCCTTGCAATTTTTGCTGTAACAGGTCATAAGATACTTCTCTTTTTTTCTCTGGGAGGATTCAGAAATTACTCGCACACTTTCAGAATAAACCCTGAGTGACCCCTTTACTTCCAAAGAGTCTTAAGTCTTTGCTCAACTTTTCCCCAAGCAATCCCACATTTTCAGAACCTTGTCAGAGTGCTGACAGAATGAAACACATAGCAGTTCACATAGACATTCCTTGTTTCCCATAAGCTATGTGAAGACAGCAGTATAATTCACGTTTTTTGATATATCCCAAAGTCTGACAGTCTGAAATGTTGCAGCAGTTGGCTAAGCTGAAGCTCCACTGTGTCTGGAGAGGACTAAAAGGAAAGGAAATAGTTCTGAAGAATTTGCTTCCATTCAAACATCCTCCACTATTGATCTCTCCTGCCATATTTTAAGTCTGTCTGCACCCAAAATTTTAAAAACCCTTTTGGATTCACTCACTTCTTCTTGATCCTTAAATATTTTTCAGGGAAAAAAAGAAATATATGAGTAATCAGAAGGTTGTAATCAAGCATGATCTATAGCTGACACAGTGATGCCAACAGTCAAGGTAACAAATAGAAACAAAGGCCCAAGGTAAGTAAAATTCATCTTGGTACAGCTGTCTCATTCCTTTGCTAGTGATGTGCTGGAGCCCTGTGCAGTAGTGCCTTCCGGTAACCAGATACCTGTGGTACCCCCTTGGATTGCTGAGTGACCAAGGATGAATCCTTATAGGAAGCCCTGAGAGGCTGTCTCCCTGCTACATTCAAACATTGCAGGAAAACTCAGAGCAGCTTGAATGTGACCTCTAGGCCTAACACCGACCAGTCCAAAGCAGAAAGCTGGTATTTATCATTTCTGAAATCTCTGGCCATCTGTTCTCTGAAGCTTTACAATAATTATATCCTGCCCAAATCTAAGCAACAAGGCCAGTTTTCTAACCGATTTATAATCCCACTCCCTGAAATTACTACATTATATTAGGAAAGTTGTCTTCATAAAAATGGGGGTGGAAACACTTTCTCTTTTAAATTGCGACATCTAAAATCTGGAATGTACCCATCTTTGTTTATGCTGTTCAATATGAATCAAACCACGCCCCTAATAAATATCATTTAATGTCTGAAGTTTCCTGCTATTGCACTGATAGAAATATTTAAATTCCAGTTTTTTAGATAATTGAAGCTTGTCTTAAACACACTCCACAACATTCATTTTGGTCTGAAGAAAACAATCATTTTTGTCTTTTTTGAATTCTCAGTGATGCAAATCATGAGAATTGCCTTTCTGTGCCAGCCACAATTTGTTTCGTGGTTAGTGGAAAATGAAGTAATGCCTTTAAAATGCCTAACAGCTGGTGATGGAAGCTTCATCCAGGAAATTCTCAACACTTGCAGTTTTGCTTTGCCCTAGAGTATTGACTGTTTCTGTATTGAAATATTTATCAACCCACTGATGGGCAAAACATCTTCGCTTTGCCTAGTCTCTTGGATTTCTTCAGTTCTTCTGTCCTTGTGAATGATAATCTAATCCAAGAATAATAACATTAACCCTGAAAACTAATTAATGCAATTGATAAATGATGTCTCAAATAGTTCTTGCTATGCTCAGCATAAAGGCTAACTGTTCCTCTTCAATTGTCCACAATGCTGTTTTGTTTAGCAAGCCTGGAAAATAATGCCCGTTTTATTTTCTTTTGCTGCACTCCATGCAATTTGTATTTATATGTGGGAACAGGAGAAGTAGCTTTGAATAATGCAAGTTCAAAAGCCCAGGAGTTCTCCACAGAGGCATTCCCCTACTCAACTTTCCAGGGAATTAGCATAGCTCAGTATCTTGCAGCACTGGATCCTAAAATATCCTTCATGGCTCACTGCAATTCATTTGTTGTACACGAAGACTCAATTCCAGTATGTATCACTGAGAGTAGTTTTAGACTTAATTTCTCAGGGGTTGAATTCCGTAGAAACATAGTTTAAAAGCATTCTCTGCACTTAATATTAACAAAGTCCCTTAGCAGGCCAGTCTCACAGCACAAAATTCACTTAAATACTCACTTGAGTACATGGTAGTAAATTTATGGATGTAAACAGCCTTTAGCTTTTATCAGAAATACCAATGCAGGCATTAAGAACAGTAATGTTGGGCCCTCTAGGTGTATCAAACACGGTATTTTAACTGCAGTGCAGGAAGCAAGGAATAATAGCATGACTATGAAAGAAACTAGAGGAAGGGAATCAAACTTTCACATTGGTCTCTAGAGAGACTATGATAGAGGGTCAAGAATCATTCAGGTTGAAAAAGACCTTTAAGATTATTGAGTCCAAACCATAAATATGTACAGTGTTTATATGGGACTTTGATGGTTGAGCCATCTGGAGCCTGGGGTCTTGACTAGCTTTATCATTCTCCCTTGTTTTAACTTGCTCCATCTGTCAAATCAGCACGGACACATGTAATTGCTCCATCAGGAAAGAAGAACACACTGTCTTCTCCTAAAAAATTGCCTGATCTTCACATGACTTGGTTGCTCACACGTAAATAGAGGAAATGGTACTAATCTTCCTATTGAGGGCTGGACAAGTTCAATGAGATCTCAGATCAATCAAGTGTGAGATAGGGGCTGGAAACCCAAACCCTGTATCCAACTAAGTTTCAGTCATCTTTCCAGCAAAGCAAGTACTGAAGGATCTACCCTGCCAGCAGACAGCACTTTGCCATATAGCACAGATAGAAGCTGTCAGAGCCCTGTCAGGACTGCTGTCTCTCATTGCATGCCAGTGTTCCCCACAAGCAGGAACACTCACTTTCAGCATGACCATAGAGTTCAGGCAGCCATACAGATATGGTATGTTCTCCTTTCTTTATTTTGTTGCCTAAGTTGAGCTTAAAGCCAGCTCTGCTTCTGTATTGTTGGCCTGGAAGATGAGCAGTGTGTTTGGGGAAAAGCTTCTCCTTCAACATCTATACAGAATGACAGTGTAAAGCACGTATAATTGATGGGGGATGATGTTGCAAGGTCTGGATATAGAGGGGAAGGTCTTTCTAGCTCCACACCTTATATCTCTAATCCTGCACCAGAAGAACAATGTGAATCAAGAACCTGAAATCCCCTGCACTTCTTAAATGGTTACCTGCTCATAATAGTCCTATTCTTTTGGAAATATCCCAGAGTACAGGCAGTTTTACATAAAGACAGTTTTGAAATCCTTCACAACCTAGGAAAACAGACCCAGCTTTTCTTTTGCATGGATACTAAGAATCCACAGGTATGTCTGGAGGGGAAAAAAGAAAACAGACCTTAAAACCCTCACTGGTTTATCTATGAGATAAAGAGTTTCCCTTCTTGCTGCCAGAGAACTCAAATTCAAAATAGTCTATTTAGTTTCACTTCAGGAGAAAAAAAAATTAGTTAACTGCAAAATTGCGACCTTTTTCAGAGAGAGAGCAAAAGAAAAAATGACAAAGCATATTCCCATCCCACAGTCTGCTGGTATCAGTGCCCTTCTCTTGCTATTATCCTTACTGAGTTTCTGAGCTGCTCAGTGTTCCAATACCCAATTCTCCCCATTTGAAATCCACTGACATTGTCTTAGTGATGCATAATCATGTCAAAGCCTGACTGCCCACGCAGGTTTCACACACAGCACTAGAGAATGCGACACAGAAGTGTTCAACCTCATGGAGTCCCCTTGGCATCAGCAAAGCAAATTTAGTTCAGTCTTTGTAATGACAGACACTGTACAGGTCTCATGCTCCATTCTGATTAGTAACTCAGAGCAGTGGGGAAAATCAGGACATTCCCTAGCTGGCACAGCCAAACTGGAT
The DNA here is from genome assembly GCA_013399875.1 of Gymnorhina tibicen. NCBI lineage: Eukaryota > Metazoa > Chordata > Aves > Passeriformes > Artamidae > Gymnorhina > Gymnorhina tibicen. The sequence goes on from VXAZ01007244.1 coordinate 1,132,008, forward strand.
CTGTAGACAGGAGGTAAAGTTGCTGGACCCAAACTTATTCTGATCACCCAAACTTACCAAGTCCTTCCGTCTCTCCTAGCACATAAGATATCATCAAGTGATAAAAAGAGCAGCTATCAAGACAATAGGAAGAACTGTAGTAATAGGCCTTAGCTTTAATAATAATACTATTAATAATAGTATTAGGCTGGTCCCAGATTCTTGTAGCTGCATGTCACTATATATGTGACCTTATCCTGACATGATTTCAGCAGTGCACCTCCAGTACTCACTGGCAGATACCAGAAAATTCAGTGGGTATATCTAGTGGAGAGGATCCTGGATAGGAAAACTACATGTAGTACACTGGTGAAGGTGAGTGAAATGCAGGTGTAACTTCAGGAAAGGTGCTGGACAAGAGCAGGATATGAAAGGCTTGCTCTCAGTGTCTGAAATTTTCCCTGTAAAGAAAGGTGACAATAAAGATCAGCAGTACTTCTGCCTTTCCTCAGATTAATCCTTTTGAGGATTGTGAGGAGTCATTCCCTTACCATACAATCAGTGCTGTACCTTCACTGACTTTTTAGCTAATTTTATTAGCTTCATGGCTGGACCTGCAGAAGTAGACTCAGCTAACTTAGCATAATATAATATGCAATCAATCCCTTAGTGCTGATCCTCAATGCATCTAAGGCAATTCAGTACATGAAGTGTATATAAATGGCCAGGGTACAGGAGGCCACTGTACGAAAAAAAAAGTATTACTGAAATCAAAGGACAAAGCTGGACTCAGAAAAACTAAGCTGAGTAGAATCAAGCCAGGACATGGTTTTTCTCTGATTATTTCTCCCCATTACGCTAGCACCTCACTCTCTCGTAAAGCAGAAGGCCTTGGTTGGGGATACTCTTACATTCTGTGCCTCTGCAGGGAACAGATCACAAGGTAAAAACCTAAGCTGGTCACTATGTCCACACCCTCACATCAATTATCAGGAGCAAGCTGACAACTATCCAGCAGTCACTATGCTCAGAGCCACTGCCTCCAAGGGCTGCTTGTAAAGCTCGATTAACTATACGTCCTTGAAGGGAATTTGCTTGGCTAGGTAAAGCCAAGCAACAAAAGGTGGCTTCTGGTGCCAATGCAGAGAGATGGGACCATCAAACAGAGCTTCAGTATGAAGTATTTACAGGCTCATTGCAGCACTGACTAGGTGAGATAGTCTAGACCATCAGGGCAGGCACTAAAACAGACCTGGAGAAAAACTGGAGGCTCATTGTTTGACGACAGCTGCCGATGTGACAGAAGTGCTGCTAAAGTGAGCCTTGTTCATCATCACTGGCTATGGAGAAACCAGGGCAGAAGACCCCTATGACCTGGTGTTAATCCCAACAGTACTGTCTATTTCTTCAAATAGTTTCTCTTTTAAAAGTTAGGTATAAACGTTAGACAGTGCTGCAGTCATTACAGTGAAAAAAATTGAGAATTTGGTCTCTGGCCTGGAACAGAACATGGGTCAACTTGAAAGCAAATTTGATGGCTTTGAATGTGAATGAAGAGCAAATTTACCAGAATAGTATCATCTGAGGGGTATGAGCAGATGAACAACAGCATGTGTTGGGTAATATTGTTAGTTAGTATAGAATCATAGAATTATAGAATGGTATGGGTTGGAAGGGACCTTTATCTCATCTGGTTCCACCCCATCCCACCCACCACTAGATCAGGTTGGTCAAAGCCCTATCCAGCCTGGCCTTGAACACTCCCAGGGACTGGGGCAGCCAGAGCTTTTCTGGGCATCCAGTGACAGTGAGTCACCACCTTCACAGTTAAGAAATTCTTCCTCATACCTACTCTAAACTTGCCCTCTTTCAGGTTGGAGCCATTCTCCCTTATCCTATCACGACATGCCCTTGTAAAAAGTCCCTCTCCAAAGATGCAATATAGTGCCAAGAGGAAGTGTTCTTCTGAGTATTAAAAAAAAAGTTCTCAAAAAAATAGAACCTTAGTTCTATTAGTCAAGATATGCTGAGTTGTACAGGCTTTCATGAAGGCCTTCCATGAAGAAAATATTGTATAAATCATTTAATTAGATTCTGAACTGACTCAGGCACGTGTTCTCACACTAATTAACTGCAATGACAGCAAAGATAGAATATGCCCAGATGTTTGCAGGACTAGTCTTGCAGACTCTCCAGCTCAGGAACTAAGACTTCAAAATGCCTCTAGACAAACAAGTTTACTGGGACTACACACAGTCGTACCAGCATCTGTATGCATCCAAAACCCACACAGGTCCTGAAGCTGTTTTTGCCTCTGGGATGCAAACAGAGGAAATACAGTAACTTGGCAAGTTAGCATGACTGCATTGCAGTGAGCGAGGAGATCACAATGTCACAAAGATCAGCTCTGAAGTGATGCTGATTGGAGGTGTGGAGATGTCCGTCAAACTACTTATTAGACCAAGGGAACTTAACCATATTTCCCCTTGTTCCTCTTTCCTTCTGAAGACAAAGTTATATGCTCAACAAGAATAATCAGTAGCCCTGACATTCTGGTCCCCAGATGTATTTAAGTAGAATCATAGAATCACAGAATATGCTGAGTTGGAAGACACCTCTCAGGACCATCAAGTCCAACTCCTAGTCCTGCACAAGACACCCCAAGACTCGCAAATGTACTCCAGAGCCTTGTCCAAACGCTTCTTGAACTTTTCCAGGCTTGGTGCTGTGACCACTGCCCTGAGGAGCCTGTCCCAGTGCTCAATCACCCTCCGGGTGAAAAACTTTTTCCTGATACCCAACCTAAACTTCCCCTGACTTATACGGCTATACACCCATCACCTTTAAAAGCAGCTTGCTTTTCTACACTTCCCAATTAAAATGTGAAAATGTACTCTAGATCCCAAAAGGGCTTCTTAATCATATTTTAATTTTTATGACTTCAAAAAGGTACTTAGAGAGTATACTAAAATCAGTGTTAATTACAATAACTCCTTGCAATCAAGGTCCCACCCATTTTCATAGGCATATCATAATGTCACTGATCTCCCATGAAAATTAACACAGGACTAAGTTTCAGGAAATACAAGACATGTGATATAGGATAGATAATATCTATGATACATAATGTTATCTGTTGCACTGTTCATGCTCCCAAATTAATTAGCTATGGAAATTTTATGCAAGTGTGGTTTGTCCTTGCACTTCCTTTTTTTTTCTTATGCCTCCATAGTTGACTATGCACCTCCTGGTAACTATCACTATTAGTTCCTCACTGATAATTCTAAAACTTTTTAAAATTACATGTTTTGCAGCTTTACATTTTTTAAAGGTAAGCATCTAGTTCACAATCACATATTCTTTCTCTGTCATTCTATATATAAAGAGGTTTTGATGGAAACAGTAAGAAACCCAGTGAAGCACAATCAGTAAACATATTCCTTTGGACAAGTCTACTTATTTGTTGGGTTGGGGATTTTTCCCACTCAAAAGCTTCTTGTTAAGAAATCACATTGATTCAAAAATTCTATCCAAAATGCACAGTAATAGACTGGACAAAGAACATAGGTGGATAATTCATTATGCTGGTCTCTGAGGAAAGAAAATCAATATTTTGTTCACTTGTTCAAATAACTAAAAACCCTATGCGAATTCATTCATTATGGCCATGGTTTTACTATAGGTACAGTGCTTGCAGGTGAAGCCTTTACTGGCATTAAACTAACTAACTGAAGATGTCTGTCACCTCACAAAAGATAATTTGCACTCTTCTCAAAGGTCCTCAGTACTGACCAAATCATAATCTGATTCTTAAAACAGACAAAATAAGTAAAGTCACGGTAAAAAAGGGATTCAAGTTTCATATTTCACGTGTATCCAAAGGTAATAATAGATTGAAGGTCTGATTTATAACTGCTTTTAAACTGCTTCCCTACCTAAAAGAAAGGGGGGACCATGCCCACCAAGGCACAACCCACTCTTCCCAACAGCAAACGTAGGCCTACCAGCAACAGGTTTGCTTTTCTTAGCTTTTGCAGTAATTATTTTTTAAGAGGCTACATACACTTACAGGATTCTACAGATTATAGGTGGAAACTCACTGGATAGAGCTGACCCTCCACCTGAATTTCAATGTAGCCCAAGGCGAATTTTGGCAAAGCTTGACCCTGTTCTCCCTGTTGTCAACTTCAATTGAATCTTTAGCAAAACTGGGGAAAAAAAGTATTTTTGAAGGCCAAATTGATTTCACTGTTTAGGAAAAAAATAGTAATTGCACAATCTACAAAAAGTAATCCATTACACAATATTAGAATGCAAAATGAGTCCTGTAGGGAAGTGCAGTTCTGTGGTACAGGGTAGTACAGTGGAAAAATACTGAACTATACACAGCTGTGCATCCACAGTAGCTGTGCATCCAGCTCACCTGAAATATTATTTGAGATGACATGGCTCTCCTGGGACAAAATGAACTGTACTTGTGAGAAATGCATATAGTTCTCAGAAAGCACTAAATCACATTTCTTACGAGTAACCAATGCAGCTCTTTGCCCAATAAACAAGCTGCTGTTAAACCATCGAATTCCTCAAATAGCAAGTTCTGCCATGGAAACTGCATGGAAAATAACCAATGGATTTTTTTTTAAATGGAAGGTTTCTTTCCCCTTTAGATGCAAAATGCTACTCAAAAAGCAAATCTCAATGATGACAAAAATCCTCAGTCTTCTGAGCATTCGCAACACATTATAACACTCCTGCAGTCTTTGCTTTTAGTTGTGCTGAAGTACAAGGCACAAGTAAAACACAAAAACCAGAAGTCTTAATGCATGTTCTGAATCTGTCCTATGAGATCATCTAAGGTATTGAAAGTTCCCTGTACTCAGAATATTCTCTGAAATAAACTGGAGTTTCATGCAATGTGTAAACAAGCCCAAACTATGTTTAATTGTGGAATAACATCAAGTTGATACAAGAACAGTGGAGCACTGCATTTAACAAAACAGGCATAAACATGTTATATCATAAAAAAATAATTATCTATTTGGTAACCTCACTTTGAAACAAAGTAGCTATCCAACAAACCTTTCAATGTAAGCCTGGATCTGAAAAATCCTGCAGCAAACAGAAATTTCATGCAAATCGTAGGTAGAAACCGAAATGTTAAGTATCCAAGATGAGATTTAGCCCTAACAAGACATTAAGTCCAATAACTAATACCCAGAATATGGCTAAAAAGCATGAAACAGTGCTGTGTAACCCAAACACAGATTTAGCTGTGCCACTGTAGTATGGCCTCTTGCCACACACCTCTGTAGCCACCATAGACAGGGCTTCCACCTCTTTGGGGTGGTTCTGGTACTAAAGGAAATAGCTGCATTTAAGACAGTATTCCAGACATGGGGCAGCAGCTCAATTAATTGAGAAACTCAACATGACCCAGCAATTTGTGCTTGCGGTCTAGAAGGCCAACCTTATCCTGGGCTGCACCAAGAATACAGACATGTTGGAGGGAGTCCAGAGGAGGGCCATGAGCACGACAGAGGTCTAGAGCACCTCTCCTATGAAGACAGACTGAGAGGTGGGGTTGTTCAGTCTGGAGAAGAGAAGGCTCCAGGGAGACCTTAGAGCACCTTCCAGTGCTTAAAGGGGGCCAACAAGAGAGCTGAAGAGGGACTATTTAGGAGGGCATGTAGTGATAGGACAAGAAGTAAGGGCTTCAAGGTGGAAGAGGGAAGGTTTAGATTAGCTATTAGAAAAAATTTCTTCACTGTGAGGATAGTCAGACACTGGAAAAAGTTGCCCAGAAATGTGGATGCTCCATCCCTGGAAGTGTTCAAGACTAGGGTGGATGGAACTTTAAGCAACCTGTTTTACTGGAAGCTGACCCTCACCATGGCAGGGGGGTAGAACTAGGTAATTTTTAAGGTCCTTTACAACACAAAATCATTGCATGATTCTATAAATTATCCCATGCAAAGCTTAGGTGCGCTACTCTGGCAGCCACTGAGTGCATTCAGAATGGAGCTGGGATTTTCCCACATTGCATTACACTGTGCTGTGTAGAAATCATTCTCTGGCCTCTGTAGCACCAATTCTTGAGGGAAGCCAAAGGGTATAAAAGTCATGAGAGTAATAGATCATACTCATTATCTCATCTAACCTCCTGAATACCTTTGCCATTGTATTTTCCTTAGAAGTTAGATAAAAGCAAGCCATTTATAAAGATCTCTGATTTTTGTTAAGATTTCAAGTAATCACAAGTAATTGATCCCTATGTTATCCTAATTGCTAGAATAGCACAACTTACTCAAGGTTCTTTGTTAAATTTCCAGTCATGGGATCACCTTATGTCATAAGACTATAAATTTAAAGACTTTAAATCCCTCCAATATTATGCTTCTTCCTACATATAGTGATTCATATCCTTCTTACCCCTTTTCTTTGATAAACTTTGTTTGAGGTCCTTCAACCTCAAGTCAAAACTGATTTTCTATCTTGAAAGGCCAACATCACATCTGGAGACAGTATTCCAGTCAGTTGTTTTATGGATGCTACATACACAAGAAAGATCATTTCCCTATTTTTGTTTGCCACTCTTCGTTCATATACATAAATATATATATTTAAATATTCAAGGATTGCATTGTCCTTTTGGTGACATCACAAAAAGAACTTACACTGAATGGGCTACATAAGAACATCCCTACCGAAAACAATCTCCAGTCCTGAAGTAACCATTGCATTATTCATCACTTGCTTGCAGCAGCATTAAAACACATTACTTTTTTTAAATCCAACAATTGAATCCAGCTATTCAGACATTTCTTACTAGTAATTTAGACAGTTTAGAGAACCACAGAATAATTCATGTTTAAAAGGATCTGAAAAATATCCAGTCTAATCTCTTGCTCAAAGCCAGGCTAGTGTCACAGTAAGAACAGGTTGCCCAGGTCCTTTCTCAGCCTCTCTGGACACCATCTTTCATGGCTTACCCATTTTCAGGTGACTTTAAAAACTTATATAATAAAATCTGTATTATCTAAAAGCATAGCCATGGAAGCCTTTATGATCATATTTTAGGTCTTTGAAAAAAATGCTAAATTTTGTTTAAAAATTCAGCCACAAAAAGTCTACAGGCACCTTATTATCAATAACCTTGTTCACTGGCACCTGACCACTATGTATTAGAGAAGTGTCAGTAACCCAGTTTATAGTCCATGTAGCAGATATAAAATCTGTTAATTCGGTCTAATTTCACTGGTTCAGTAAACAGCATGTGATATTGAATCAAAACCTCCAATACAGACCAAGGAAACAAGAAGACTCAGATGAGTTGCTTCTGTCCAAAAAGATACACTTTTTAAGACAGCAGGCTGGCTGGTACTCATTTTTTTGGACTGCTAACTTTTTGCCTCCATTTCTCCTAGGAGTTTGCAAAGCAAGAGCTACTGCCTCATTCCACCTCCTTTCTCCAGTTGCTCATTACAGCTGTACAACTTCTGCAATTTTCCCAGTTCAACTGCTTAAAGTATTCCTCAGCTAGATCTTTAATATTCTTGGGAACTAACTATACGGCTGTGCTGATTAGAAAATGTTTAATTTCAGCAAATGCTTCTTTTCATCTTCCTTGAGTGCAGCTAATACTTCTATTCAAGTCTCTTATACAAGTGCCAATTACTCCTTGAAGCACACAAAATCTGACCAGCAGCAGATAAAAGATAAACCCAGAAGGACCTTATTGCTTTCCACAGGCATCCTGCTCTTGGCATTGATGCTGCATATTTATTGGTAGAGAAGTTATTGTTATGACAACATTTTGCTTCAAAATGTCTGTTTGAAAGATAGCACTCTAAGAAGGCAAGTCTGAGGGTTATGAAGTCCTATATGGAAAGCAACTTGGTAGGCTAATTTACTTGGCATCTTGTTCTTAATTTTATTTAAACACACTTCTATATCTTTAATGAAGTTTTTTTACATTTCATTGAGTGTTGTCACGTTAGGCTGTTATAGAAGAAATGTTTATTTCTTTTCCATTTGGGACTATGAATCTAATATACAGTAACGTGACTACTTAAGAGGAGCTATTACACTTTATGTCAATCCAGCTGCTATGCAAGTACATAAAATTTCCATAATAACAACCCTTATGTTAATTTTGATTTTAAAAACTGTTTGCCATGAACCATTTCTCAGCTTTGATATTTTAACTAACTGAAACATTTTCTTGCCAAGATAACCAAATAGGCTACTGTTTATTATAAATTAGATAAATTTGTGCTGAATTCAGTTTATCAGAAGTGGGTGGTTCATATATACAATACTATATTTAAACTTTTCTAATTTTAAGACAGCAAAATGTATTTTTAATCTGCCCTGAAAAATTTTAATGGCATTTTTCCACAGCTTCCCTAATTATCTATACAAGTGCTTAAATACCCTTGCAGTTAAAAGCTTTTATTCATGTGCAACCTTGAACTGCTGTACTTTCAACTCCTCTGTGGTATGTGCAAAAATAATGGGTGAAAAGAATGCTACCTTCCCCTTTATCCCAGCATTCCTTAGGCAAACGCATGAGCACAGGTGCTACACCGGGAAATAGTTAAAAAGGATACCGTTCTTCACTCAATCATTTATTTCTCTACACCATCGTCCACCAAAGAGAAGGCACCAGAAACTCAGTGGGACTCTGCCACACTGCCACCCCTTTCTTGGATGGCAGCGAAAATGCCTTTCTTGGATGGCATTTTCGTCTTCATGTGGACGAAAACGGTAGAAAAACCAGAAGGCTGCCGACAAACCTCGCAGAACTCCAGTGTGAAATTCCACCTTCGTGGATGGTCTTTAACAGAAGCCTCCGTGTTCACATAAGCTGCAGCTAACCTACAAGAGGTGGCCGCCACGTGTCTGTGACCAACCCCTCGCGGCGGCAAGCTGGTTTGTGTGCTGGGTTTCTTAAGGATGGCCGGCCACACATAGCACTTAGAAAAAAGGTGATGGCTGGACTGATGAGGCCGACGCCTTGGTCCGTCCAAAAGCGTGTCTACATGGTATGTCCCTTAATCCGAGGCCCTGCGCAATGCCAGGAACTGCCTCTCCCGGCTCTGCGCGCAGTTTTCCTTCCCCGCCGGCAGCCCTCGGAGCAGGGCCTTACCCAGGCACACCGCTCCCCGTGCCGCTGCCCAGGCCCGGCCCGGCCCACCGCCCCCGGCCCAGGCGAGGCCGGGCCGCCGGATCCGGCCCCTGCCGGTCCTCCCCGCCCCGCG